>JAGDQO010000596.1:0-183524 GCA_018342035.1 Solanum appendiculatum | reverse complement strand
GGTTCAACTATATCATACACATCGTTATTAGATTATCAAGGTAAAACATTTTTAATTGTTTAAAGCCCTTTTGTGATGTCATTTAGTGTAGTGATGTATAACATCATGCTGTGATTTTAAAGAATTGCTCATCTTTTACCCATGCCTAAGGCGAACACCTTACTTTGTCTTTACTCTTTATGCATCATCTGGTGTTGCCCTGCATAACTTTGTGCAGTTAAGGTCTTCGATTCTATTCTACCTTAATCGTAGAATGTATCCCTTGTACTAATTAGGAGGTTATACAAACAGTAAGATTAATGACTTGGTTTTGTCTGAGAATGAATATGATGATAGAACGTCAGTAATTTGTTTTGTTTGTCTACAGGTGGAGATATACAGCCGTTGTTACGAGAAACAACCTTTGGTTATCCAAGGCGCTGGTGCAGGAAATGATACCACAGCAGCTGGTGTCCTAGCTGATATCTTTGACATTCAAGATTTATTCCCTTGACCGAGTATTATACACTGAGATACAAACATCCGATCCTTAAAGGATGAAAAATCGGCTCTGCTTGTCCATCTGCTTTCAGATTGGAGATTGAATTCAGCCTCAGCTAGCACATTTATTTTTTGAGAATTTCCTTGATACACGAAAGTGCCTCGTCAGTTTACAGTAGATTATTATGCAATTTCTCTCGTGCATAACGTCTCAAATGGAACAGTTCAAACTGAGTCATTTGCCTCAGTGCTGGACTAGTTTTTAGCATTTCACTTCAGCTTATAATCAGTTTCCTTGTAATGACCATTTTGGTACCTCAACTTTTTATGTTATCACAATTTTAGAGACTTATGTTTTTCAATGTATGAAATGATATGATATCGTGCGCATGATCTACACTTACCAGATAATCATTATCCTAAAATGGAAAAGAACTACTAAATGATATCAAGTAATAATCGCCATTCGTGATATCAAGAAGTAAAAAGAACTATATAGCCAGTGTAATCCCACAAATGGAGTTTAAGAAGGGAGGAAGGATCAGTTTAATCCTTCCCTTCCCTCGTCATTTCAACGTCTGGACACCAACCAAGCTCAGAAATTCAACCAAATATCAAGAGATGCTAAAAGAAAGTCTTCTTTTACTTAACCTTACAACCTTGTTTACGACTGAGGCGTGTGTAGTTGTTGTTGCATCTAAAACTCGGCGACTACTGTACGATCAAAGTAGCAACCAGTAGGTCCTCCATCAGGCAAAAGACCTAGCATGACAGCTCCTTCAGCTCCTTCCTCAACAGGCATTGTTCCTGTATGCCAGGATATATCCGTGTTGACTAATCCAGGATGGACACAATTGATCAACATTTTCAGGTACTTTCTTGCAAGAACTCTGGTGTAAGCATTAAGTGATAGTTTTGATATGCTATAGACTGGTCCAATCATCTGCCAACCGTTCACCTCGAGAGCATCTTGTTTTAGATCATGCAAAAAATTCTGCAAAATCTCGTCGATTTTTTCTTCTGTCAGGTTTTCAATATCTCCGAGCTCCTTTCTCCTCTCCTCATTTGGCATTAGCTGTGTGAGAACAAAAAATCAACAAGAACTATGAAATGTTCAGAAACAATGCGAATGAAAGTCTTACTTACATTTAAAGCACCTCTACGGGAAGAGACATTAACAATCCTTGGTGAAGGGGAATTTTGTAGCAGTGGAAGAAGAGCTTCAGTAACATTCTTAACACCATAGTAATTAGTGTCCAAGCATAATTTGGCACTGTCGTACGTTGTTTTCATCACAGCTCGAATGTCATCTAATGTTTTCCCTGGTAACTGTTTACAATAACAAGCTATAACAATTATTACGCCAGAGTCTCAAACAAGTTAGGGTCGGTTAAGCAATCAAAAACTTGGCATCAGTTGACAAGTAAGCACTCAACTAATGACAAATAAACACTTCATCTCATCCCACAATGTCTTGTGGACACTGGATGCTGATGTGTCACATAAATTTTGGAGCTGTCTAGATGTGCATACTCAAAGTTGGAGTGCATACTTGCTGGTTGAGGCCAAGTTTGAGTGTCTGTCAGAGAAGATCAGACCACACACGGGAACTATCGCCTACCTCAAAGCTTAGATATGAGATCGAATCACATAACAAAACAAGACCTAAGCATGTAGCAAATTATCTTACCCAGTCTACAAGATCCATGTTCATGGCCCTTAGGACATCTTCATCAGGTACCACTCCAGAAGCTCCAGCATTGTTTACCTGCAGAAATTTATTCAGCAACTGTCCAATATTTGCCTCGAGGTCGAATGAGGAGCAATATACATAGATTTATCTCCTATGACTTTAAGCAACTTTCACGAGAAATTGGTCCGTTACCAGAATATCAAGCCTCCCATATTGTGTTTGTACGAACTTTGCCAAGGACTCAATGCTCTGAGCATCTTGAACATCAAGCTGATGAAAGACAACATTTGAAAATCCTTGTTCATTCAGCAAGGATGTTGCTTCAGTTCCTCTCTTTTCGTCTCTGGCTGTTAAGACAACCGTTACACCTGAATTGGCGAGCTGCTTAACAGTCTCGAAGCCAATTCCCTTGTTTGCTCCTGTAACAACTGCATACTTACAAGCATCTCCCATCACTCAAGTCCAATGTTTCTAACCTTTTCTCCTTTGGAATCCTTTCGGGGAGAAGAAAAATGAACACTATTTCAAACGACCTAACGATATAGGAAGAAAGAGGTACGTATAGACTAATAGTTCAAGAGTTTGAAATTACAACCTCAGGGACCAGATGAAATGATGAGTTCATTTCATCTACCTAAGCCTTACTTGACAGGATCGATTACCGGTATAAATTTGATTAGTTGAGGTGCTAACCTAGACACTACTGTTATTGAACCCAGAAAAAACTATCTCTCACCATACTACAAGTCAGGGGCAGAATTAATGGGAAGCAAAGGGGTTCATCCAAACCACCCCTCCCTGAAAAATTGCACCATACATGTATACAAAGCCAAAAAATTTTTTTATATGTAAGCATAGTAATGCTGAATCCCCTTGAGAGAATCAAAACCTCTTTGTGTTTTTACAACAACATACCAATGTAGTTCCACAAAGTGGGGTTTGGGGAGGGTACGCTTACATTACCCCTACCTCAAAGGTAGATAGTCTATTTCCGAAAAGAACAGTCCAAAGCTTTTCTGAAAAAGATGTGACTGAAGTAACATAGTAATAACAAAAACAACAGACAGTAACAAAACAGAAACTAGAACAAAACAAAAAGGATATATAATTGAGATACAAGAAACAACAGATAGTAACAAAACAAAAACTAGAACAAAACAATACGATATATAATCGAGATACAAGAAACAACGGATAGTAACAAAACATATACTAGAACAAAACAATACGATATATAATTTAGATACAAGAAACAACCGATAGTAACAAAATAGAAACTAGAACAAAACAATACGATATATTATCGAGATATAAAAAACAACAGATAGTAAGAACAATGGTAGGACAACAAACTACAGGTTAGACCTCAACTAATTCGAACAGATATGTGCTACTTCTCACTAACATATATATAATTAACTCAGTCACCTGAATCAAAACAATATAGTAAACAATCAAAGACCAAAAATCAGAATCAGCTCATTTTTGTCAAGATTTGGAAATATTGAGTTACCTGCAAAACAAATCTGCAAATGGGGTTGGCGATTGAAGGGAGTATAGACCTTATTTCGTTCTACTATCTACTACTGGTGTAATTAAATTTGATGGATAAATAAATACATTAAATGAAATAAAAAAATAACAAAAAAAGAGAGAGAATGTCAAAAAAGGAAAATAAATAGATTAGTTGACTTTAGAGGCAATAATACAGGGATTAAAATCGTTATTTCGTCTTTTATATTATGTTTTCAATTCCCATTGTCAAAGACCTTTATTTTATCATTTAAGCTCTTTTATTTTTGAATCCCCCACCTGGGTGGCCCCCCCTTTCTTCTTGCTTCAATTATTGAAAAAGCAGCTCATTTGCTGCTTTTTTTTCTGTGGCTAAAACATAGTTCAGTAAAGAAAGAGAGGTGGATATATTATTTTCGTAGTTAGCAACGTGTTATATATTTTTATAGTGGATATATTGTTTTCTCATCTGGTGCTCGATATCCATATTGGAGTCCGACAACTTTTGCGCATTTCAAGGGGCAGTCCTCCTGACATGATTTTTTTCCATTCCAATTTCCACTGCTCGTGCTTCTAAATTCTAAATAAGGGTAAAAAAATCTCAACTATCCCACCACAACTCATATAAGTTATATTGGATATACAAGTATAAATTAAAAAATATAACTATGTAGGTGCAAATATTTTTGAAAAAACCCAAATAACAAGCAAACTGCTCAATTAATGTATCGTATTGTATTTTTCAATTTTGATGTATGTCAATCACTACTTTATTGAATGTTTATTGTTTTCGATTTTTTTTTTTTGCTTTGCAGTTTTAATTGTTGATCTGAGAATCTACTGAACAATATTAGCCTCCGCTACTGGTGGTTCAATTTCTTCAAGAGTTGTCGTATTATCTATTTGATTTTTTTTTCTTTACTTGATATGAAAGAACAATAAACCGTGGATCGTTGTTTTCAGGTTATCCATTGGGACAGAGTTGTACATGGACCTAAATAGGGACCTTCAACATAGAAAAATAGAAACAAGTTATACAAGTTTATTTGTTCAACTTTATATAAGTTAAAAGTGTCTACTTGTGCATACCCAAAGCTGGAGGATATAAATGTGAAATGAAGCCAAGTTAAAGGGCATATTGTTCAAAATTTAAATTTCCTAGGGTTTGAAGTTTCCAATTCCATTGATGGATAACGTTACAATTTTAGTGCAACACAATGAAACTTGGGATTCGAACAACCACTACAATAATTATCACGTTGATGTAATTTTAGTCAATTCTACTTCCAATTTCACAGATTTGGTCACAAATTTACCTTTTTATCCTCAATGGAATGTTATGGATGGTTCTAGAATTAAGAAAAAAATGTATTTATTAGGGTAAATTTACTTTTTTACCCTTGGTCTTCACATTTCTATATAGTAGAAAAATACAAGAGGTCATTTCCAGATAATTTAACATTTAAAAGCATCCGAACAATGATCTAGCTGGCCTCAACTATTAACGAGTTTTAATTATTATTTTTTCTTGATCGGATTTTGGTAATGATAGGTTCTTTGCTCAGTTGGTAAAAGTTTTATTTCCAATATAAATATGTGAATTTAGTGGTATTTGGTCCCCACTAAACTATAGGTCAACTCTTTTTTCCCTTTTTAAAATAGGAATAATACATAAACAATTATTAGTACACGTTAGAACTTATTATAAGCTTTGAGTAATTATTTTATTCTACACCATAACTCCACGTTATTGCCTCTATACAAAAATGTCAATCCTCCTAATTTGAAAAGTCTTCGTGTGAACATATGTTATGTATTTATTGGTTTATTGTAAATAACAAATACAAATAAGTAATCACCTAATCTGAGTTTGCTTGGTGATAATTTACTGTGGGATGTTTTAGCTCTCACTAACAAGAGGAACTTTATCATAATGATTCAAGCTCGAAACCTCTAATTAAATACAAGAAAATTATATATCTTTTTTTTTATAAAGAAAAGATCTTGCATATATAACATAACAACTACAAGGGAAAACTTTTAATCATTTCACGGTACCTCTTGATGTTATCAAATTCCCAACTTCTGGACATGTTTTCAAGTATAAAAAAAACATTATGAAGACAAAGTCTTGTTGTTGGGGGAAAAGTCATACTCGTGGAAAAGAGAAAAAAGGACAGCTTAAATTCTTTTTTTCCCTATAGCTGTCAGCTGTAGAAAACTATTTTTGTACCAATTATAGACCATTCTTGTTTGGAAATTAATCTTAGCACTCAACAGGTAAAGTAAAGCTCTTAACATAGACTATTTGAAGATATATCTTGTCAAAATTCTTAAAGAATCAGTTTGCTTTGCAGATTTGAGAAATGGAGATTGGCTTAGCAGTTGGTGGTGCATTTCTCTCTTCAGCTTTGAATGTTCTCTTTGATAGGCTTGCTCCTCAGGGTGATCTGCTCAACATGTTTCAGAAGCATAAGCATCATGTTCAGCTCTTAAAGAAGCTGGAGGACATTTTGCTTGGTCTTAAGATTGTGCTAAGTGATGCAGAGAATAAGCAAGCATCAAATTCATCTGTGACCGAGTGGCTTAATGAGCTTCGAGATGCTGTGCACTCTGCTGAAACTTAATTGAACAAGTCAATTATGAGGCTTTGAGACTGAAGGTGGAAGGTGCTCAGCAAGTAAGTGACCTCAACCTTTGCTTGAGTGATGATTTCTTTCTTAAGTTGGAAGACACTATTAAAAAATTGGAGCTTCCAACAAAAGATTTACAAGTCTTAAAGGAGCATTTTGTTTCGACTAGACAAGAAACTAGAACACCTTCAACTTCTTTGGTTGATGAATCTGATATCTTTGAAAGGCAGAATTTTGATTGACCATTTATTGTCTGAAGATGAAAGTGGAAAAAAGCTGACTGTAGTTCCTATTGTTGGAATGGCCGGCGTGGGTAAGACAACACTTGCTAAAGCCGTGTACAATGATGAGAGAGTGAAGAACCATTTTCATTTGAAAGCATGGGTTTGTGTTTCTGAGGCATATGATGCTTTCAGAATAACAAAAGGGTTACTTCAAGAAATTTACTCATATGACTCAAAGGATGTCCACAACAATCTTAACCAGCTACAAGTCAAATTGAAGGAAAGATTAAAGGGAAGGAAGTTTCTTATTGTTCTGGATGACGTGTGGAATGATAACTACAATAAGTGGGATGAATTGAGAAGTGTTTTTGTACATGGAGATACAGGAAGTAAGATCATTGTGACGACACGTAAAGAGAGTGTTGCCTTGAAGATGGGAAATAAGCAAATTAGCATGGGCAATTTGTCTATTGAAGCCTCTTGGTTTTTATTTAAAAGACATGCATTTGAAAACAATGGATCCTATGGGACATCAGGAACTTGAAGAGGTCGGAAAACAAATTGCAGCTAAGTGCAAAGGATTGCGCTTAGCTATGAAGACGCTCGCTGGCATGTTACGCTCCAAATCAGAGATTGAAGAGTGGAAACGTATTTTGAGAAGTGAAATATGGGAGCTGCCAGACAATGACATATTACCAGCGTTGAAGTTGAGCTACATGATCTTCCCGCACATTTAAGGCGATGTTTTTCCTATTGTGCATTATTTCCTAAAGATTATCCATTTAGGAAAGAACAAGTTATTCATCTGTGGATTGCTAATGGTCTCATACCAAAGGACGATGGGATCATTGAAGATTTAGGCAACCAATACTTTCTTGAGTTGAGATCAAGATCATTATTCGAAAGGGTCCCAAATCCTTCTCAAGGGAACATAGAGAAATTCTTAATGCATGACCTTGTCAATGATTTAGCCCAAATTGCTTCTTCAAATCTTTGTATCAGGTTAGAAGAGAACAAAGGATCGCATATGTTGGAACAATGTCGACACTTATCTTATTCCATGGGAGAAGGTGGTGACTTTGAGAAATTGACACCCCTCTACAAATTGGAGCAGCTGAGGACATTGCTTCCGATATGTATTGATCTCAAATATCACTCTCTAAGCAAGAGGGTGCAGCATGACATACTGCCAAGACTAAGATCCTTGAGGGTACTATCATTGTCTCATTACCAGATTAAGGAGTTGCCAAATGACTTGTTTATCAAATTAAAGCTCCTAAGGTTTTTGAACCTTTCTCTGACAAGGATTGAAAGATTGCCAGATTCCATTTGTGCATTGTATAACTTGGAGACACTTCTCTTGTCATCTTGTAATTATCTTGAGGAGTTACCGCTGCAGATGGAGAAGTTGATTAACTTGCGTCATCTTGACATAAGCAACACATCTCGCTTGAAGATACCGCTACATCTGAGCAAGTTGAAAAGCATCCAAGTGTTAGTGGGAGCCAAGTTTCTTCTAAGTGGTCGCGGTGGTTCAAGAATGGAAGATTTGGGTGAAGTACATAACTTGTATGGATCTCTGTCAATTCTAGAGTTGCAAAATGTGGTTGATAGAAAGGAAGCTGTGAAGGCAATGATGAGGGAGAAGAATCATGTTGAGAAGTTATCTTTGGAGTGGAGTGGAGGTAGTGCCGACAATTCACAAACTGAAAGAGACATACTTGATGAGCTACGCCCACACACAAACATAAAAGAAGTCAAAATCACAGGATACAGAGAAACAAAATTTTCAAATTGGCTAGCTGATCCTTTGTTTCTTAAGCTGGTGAAATTGTCTTTTAACAACTGCAAGAACTGTGATTCCTTGCCAGCACTAGGACAACTTCCTTATTTGAAATTCCTTTCCATTAGAGGGATGCATGGAATAACAGAGGTGAGGGGAGAATTCTATGGTAGTTTGTCTTTTAATTCTCTTGAAGAGCTTGAATTTGCAGATATGCCGGAGTGGAAGCAATGGCACGTACCAGGATATGGAGAGTTCCGTATACTTAAGAATCTTTCTATTACAAGATGTCCTGAACTCAGTTATTGGTTCTCCTCTTTTTGATGATGCTCAACTGTTTAGATCCCAATTTGAGGGAATGAAGCAGATTGAGAAATTAGATATTAGTGATTGTAACTCTCTTACCTCCTTACCTTTTAGCATACTGCCCAGTACCTTGAAGAGAATAACCATATCTGGTTGTCGGAGATTGAAATTGGAGGAGCCAGTTGGTGAGATGAGTATGTTTCTCGAGGAATTGACACTGTGAGAATGTGATTCTATAGATTATATATCACCTGAATTGCTCCCAAGAGCACGCAAATTGTGGGTACAGGATTGCCAGAACCTTACTAAGTTTTTGATTTCTACTGCGACTGAAAGTCTCACCATTTGGAATTGTAAGAATCTTGAAATACTTTCGGTGGCATGTGGGATGACGTATTTGTCTATTAACCTTTGTTGGGAGCTGAAGTGGCTGCTAGAATTCCCTCCATCTCTTAAGGAACTGCAACTGTACTGTTGTCCAGCAATAGAGTCCTTTCCTCAAGGAGGATTGCCCTTCAACTTACAAGTCCTTTCGATCCGTTATTGTGAGAAACTGGTGAACAGTCAAAAGGAGTGGTGTTTACAGAGACTCCCCTTTCTCAAAGAGTTATGGATCGAACATGATGGTAGTGACGAAGAGATCGAACATTGGGAGTTGCCTTCCTCTATTCGAACACTTGAGGTATCCAATCTGAAAACATTGTTTCAGTCAATGCTGGAACAAGGCTGGTTTTCCTCCTTTTCGCACCTCACTTCCCTTCAAAGTCTACACATCAAGAGTTTCCCTAATCTCCAATCACTTTCCGAATCATCACTGCCCTCCTCCCTCTTTGAGCTGACCATCGATGATTGCCCATAAGCTCCAATCCCTTCCAGTAACAGGGATGCCCTCTCCCCTCTCTGCACTATTTATTTCCAACTTCCCATTCCTCAAACCACTCCTAAAATTTGACAAGGGGGAATACTGGCCAGAAATTGTTCATATCTCCACCACAGAGATCGATGAGGAATGCCTTTAATGATTAAAACGTATGGTGCTCTCACAAATGTAAGTTTTTCTTTTTCCTCAGAAGCTTTCTATTTTTGTTTACTTCTCTTCGCTTTTTTGTCAATTATTTTACTTTTTTGAAATCTTGTTGGCCCGAGAAATCATCAACACGGTAAAACGAAATCTAGTATACATAGGAATTAAAATAATTTGCTCCACAAAATTGATAGCTTAATGTAATATTAGTGAACATATATGTTATCAATCTTCATCTCAATAGCAATTCATGTATACTTGTTCTTTCCCTTATCAGTGAGTTTAGAGTTATGCAATATCGAATTCAAAGCTCTAATAGAATTCAAAGGTGTACGATACACAAGGTTTGTTTCCTATGTATCAAAAATTCAAATGCTTGCCTCCCAATAAATTTAACAACTAAAAGCATCAAGCACTATTCAGGTTTTTATTAATGATTATCGGATATCAACTAAGCAAATTTTTTCCTTTGTCAGGATTTTGTTAACAATAAATGTAAGCTGTTACCACTCTAGCTTGATCAGTTGGTAAAAGGAAAGTTCTGCTGCACTTCTCTACTGAATGGACAGTTGCTTGAATGGGTATTGGATTGGTTTCTCATCTCTGATTGGTTTATGCTCTTACCACATTTTAATTTCACATCTCAATTGCGAAAGACATCATATGTAGCTTGTGCAACCATGTTTAATCGAAAGTTTTTAGTTCTAGTAAGCATCAAACATCCCATGTCAAGAATGAAACTTTTCTTAACAGTAGAACGAAGATCTGTTGTCACTGTAGAAATCTTTTTAAATGAATCTATGCTTGATACATTTTATTTGCACTATTCTTCAATGTTTGCACATATTTAATTGTGCCACAACATGACCCTGGATAACTAAGGTTTGTCAATTGGTTGCTAAATTGAATATAAGGTGAGTTTCCTATTGAAGCTTATAGATTTCCTTACAAATATTTATGTAGGTTGAGGATATTCTTGTAAGCATAAGAAAGAAGAACATGTCTAAGGTATGGAGAAACTCTTGCAAGATTCTGTTACAGCTACAATGATGTTCCTTTTACTCCGGATACCAAGACGGAAAGCAAAAGACGACTCCATTATGGGACTTTCTGTATTGAGAAATTGGAATTTCTGGACACAAATGGTTAGAGAAAACTGTTAATGCAATTAAAATGTATAAGACACAGGGGACACTTTGTTTGTATAATTTTTTAATGTTGTTAGTACTGATTAAATGATGTGTGTATTGAATTCATACTTTGTCAACTTTCTTTAGTGTCTTTGCTTTTTACATGTTATGTGTTCTTCTGGAATCAAGCATACTCATTTTACTCTTTCTGCAATTTCTTGTTAGTTTTTTTTTTCTCATTGTTTTTTCCTTCTTTTCTTTTCTTGAAGATAATCATCAATTGGGACAGTGTTGTACATGGGCCCAGATTGAGACCATGATGATAATGTTTGCTGGAGTTGTTATGACTTTGCAAGTAACATTAATATCTCTCAATTATTGAGAAAAAAATCAAATAGGCTATGATCGACACTCGGCAACTTGACCTATTCTTAGGATTATTAATTTCATTTTATGAGAAGAGAAAAGAATTTTAAAAATGATTTTGGCCTTTTCTTTTCTTCGACTGCCAACTATACAAAATAAGACAAATGTTGTAATGAAGCTCTCTTTCTTTGTGAATGTGAGGATCTTGAAATACTCTCTGTGGCATGTGGGGGAGACGTCACTGACTATTTCCCGGTGTTGGAAGCTGAAGTGCCTGCCAGAACATATGCAGCAACTCCTTCCATCTCTTAAATCACTGATTCTGTCTGAATGTCCAGAAATAAAGTCCTTTCCTGAAGGAGGATTGCCCTTCAATTTACAACTCCTTCATATCAACTATTGCACGAAACTGGAGTGCCGTTTACAGAGACTCCCCTGTCTCAAAGAATTAGTGATCATACATGATTGGAGGGACGAAGAGATTGTTGGTGGTGAGAATTGGGAGTTGCCTTCCTCTATTCAAAGACTACCATACACAATCTGAAAACATTAAGCAGCCAACATCTCAAAAGCCTCACCTCTCTTCAATATCTCTTTCTGAGCTAAGTTTACAGGACCATCATGAACTCCATTCACTAGATCTTTGGCACCTCACTTCGCATCAAAGTCTATGCATCCAGAATTGCCCTAATCTCCAATTACTTTCCGAATCAGCACTTCCCTCCTCCCTCACTCAGTTGAACATTTCCCATTGCACTGATGTAAGTTATTTTTTTTCCTCATAAGCCTTCTATTATTTATTTTTTTACTTCCCTTTGCTTTTATGTTAATTCTTTTTCTTTATTACATTCTTGTTGTGCAGTATGGAGTGTCTATTGCCACTATGAATCTGAGAAATCATCTTCAGATTAGGATGAGGAATGACTTACTCGAAGATTTTTAGTTCATGTATTTAGGGATGGCAAACGGGGCGGTTGAGGGGCAAACCTGCATAAACCCACAAAGACTTCTACCCGCCCCGCATAGAATAATTTGCTTATTTCAACCCGCCCCACCCTACTCCGCATAAACCCGCCCTGCACAATTTGTTTTTAAAATTATAAAAAAGAAGAACTTTCAGAAAACGTGTTCAACTTTTTAGAAGATTTGTGAGTGTTTTATGATTGAAAGTAGAATGTTTTCTAGAATTTGCTTCACCACAAATATAATGTTTTTTCTTTCTAGTTTTTGGCCATATTGAAAAACATTTGAGAAAAAAAAAAGAGAAATTCATTCATTTTCATTCCAATTTATTCATGAAAAATTTTGTCGGTAATCTGTGATTATTTTGTTGTATCTTGCAATGAAATTGTTTTTTGTCAATAAAAATTAGCAGTGATATGACAAAGGAGTTCAATATTGATATAGAACTGATTCCATAAATTAGTGTAAGCTTATGAAAGAACTAGGACCAAAATACTTTGCAAAGTTTAATAATTATTTTGTATGTAGCAACTCAATGATTTACTTTTATAAATTGAAATAGGAAAAGTGAAAAGTGAAAAAAAAAAAAAAATTGCAGCTAATGAACAAAAACATGAAAAGTAAAAACGTAATTCAAGCACCCGCACTCGCCCCGCATCCGCTGATTTCTTTAAAAAACAGATCCAACCCGCCCCCGCCCCGCACCCGCATTGACTGAAACCTGCACTGCCCCGCATTGATCTAAACCTGCCCCGCCCCACCCCATTGCCATCCTTACTGATGAATTGCTTGAACTTTCATCTCAATAGCAATTCATGTATACTTGTTCTTTCCCTTTTCAGTGAGTATAGAGTGATGCACATGTTCACTATCGAATTCAAGGCTCTAATAGAATTCAAAGGTGTACCATACACAAGGTTTGTTTCCTATGTATCAAAAATTCAAATGCTTGCTTCCCAATAAATTTAACAACTAAAAGCATCAAGCACTATTCAGGTTTTTATTAATGATTATCGGATATCAACTAAGCAAATTTTTTTCTTTGTCAGGATTTTGGGAACAATATATGTAAGTTGTTGCCGTTCTAGCTGGATCAGTTGGTAAAAGCAAAGTTCTGCTGCACTTCTCTACTGAATGGACAGTCGCTTGAATGGGTATTGGATTGGTTTCTCATCTCTGATTGGTTTATCACATTTTAATTTCACATCTCAATTGCGAAAGACATCATATGTAGCTTGTGCAACCATGTTTAATCGAAAGTTTTTAGTTCTGTTAAGCATCAAACATTCTCATGCTGGATTGAGCATCAGGACAATGGATGTAATAGATTGTAAGGTTTACTTTGGACTAGGCACGCACAACTTTAAAATGTGTCACGAGGGTCTAAAGGGTTGCTTCTTTATACACCAGGGTCAAATCCCTTTGGATTTTTCCTATGTTTTATTCTTTATATTTTGACTCCACTTTAGAAAAATTTTGGCTCCACCATTGCCTTCATGTAGGTTTGTTCTATCTCATCCTTATGGCTTACAACATAAAAAAAAATACCTCTAAAACTAATTCTGAGCAAGATCAGACCACACATGGGGACTATTGCCTATCAAATACCAAAACATTTAAAAATGCATACCAAATGCGATAATATCAAAAAATTCGATATGATAATTCTGTATCTGTCGTACCATGTTACCCCTATTTCATTTTAAAACAAGAGTCCATTGATATGGACAAGTAAAAGGAACAATTTTATCATTTGCTTCCCTCATTATTTCAATTACTAATACAACCACCAGAACACCAACCAAATACCAAGAGACACTGAAAGAAATAGTCTTATTTCACGACTTGATCTAAAACTTGTGTGAGACTGGGATGTAGTTATTGTTATATCTAGAACTCGGTGATTACTGTACTATCAAAGTAGCAACCAGTAGGTCCTCCATCAGGCAAAAGATCTAGCATGACAGATCCTTCAGCTCCTTCCTCAGCAGGTATTGTTCCTGTATGCCAGGATATATCTGTATTGACGAATCCAGGACGGACACAATTGATGCACATTTTTGGGTACTTTCTTGCAAGAACTCTGGTGTAAGCATTAAGTGATAGTTTTGATATGCAATAGGCTGGTGCAATCATCTGCCAACCGTTCACCTCGAGAGCATCTTGTTTCATATCACGCAAAAAAATCTGCAGAATCTCGTCGATTTTATCTTCAGTCAGGTTTTCAATATCTCCGAGCTCCTTTCTCCTCTCCTCATTTGGCATTTGAAATAACAACCTCAGGGACCAGATGAAATGACCAATTCTTTTCATCTACCTAAGCCTTAATTGACAGGATTATCGGTATAAAGTTGATTAGTTGAGGTTTCCGCAGCTGCTAACCTGGACACTACTGTTATTAAACCCAAAAAAAACCTCTCTCACCATACTACGAGTCAGGGGCAGAGCTAGAGGGGAAAAGGTTCATCCGACCCACCCTCTCCCCGAAAAATTGCACCATGTATACAAACACAAATTATTTTTTTATATATGCATAGTAATGTTGAATCCCCTAGAGACAATCAAAATTTCTGTGTTTTTACAACAACATACCCAACGTAGTCCAACAAAGTGGAGTCTTGGGAGGGTAGAGTGTACGATACCTTACCCCTACCTAAGATGTAGAGTGTACGATAGATCCTCAGCTCACGGAAAAACTGTCCAAAGCATACAAGAAAAAATATATAGTAACATAACAGAAACTAGAGCAAACCAATACGATAATTACATAAAAGTGGAAGTTGTCCAAAATGGACAATTCCCCTTCTTTTCTTTTTTTAATTTAAGCCATCACCATCACAGCTTAAAGCTATTAGGTGTGGGGGGTTTGGCTTGACCCCTACCATGTCTATAATTTCCAACATAAGTTACACAAAAACAGAGGGGGGCATGAACCTAACCTCTGGCAAAAATAGATAGTGGAAATTAGGACATCAAAAAAAGGGAAGGCAACAAACATATAACCTTCCACTCAATAAACAAAATACAAGATTCAACTAACAAAAAAATTACATTTTTCAATCTTCTTCTTATGCAAGGTAGTTGCCATCTATCTAGTTGAAAGAGTCCCTTCGCTTCTTTCGGGAGTTGTTGATAAGAGAAGTAGAAGGTACCATTTCCACTCAATGAAGCTAATTTGGCTAGGAAGTCAGCCACTTGGTTGGCTTCTCTATAGCAATGTGAGATGCTCACTTCTGCCCCTTCCATAGCCTTGGAAGTTCGTTTGATAAGGTTTTTCAGCTTCACATTGTTGGTGTCTTTTTCTTTGAGCATATTTGTAACGACCATTGAGTCCAACTCCAAATCGTATTTGTTGTATCCTTCTCGATTACACCATTTTGCTGCATAGAGTGCTGCCATTGCTTCTGCTTGATTGCTGCTTTTTCATTGAATTGGGACTGAGAAAGCCATAATGAGATGGCCAGTGTCATCTCTGAAAACCCCTCCAATGCCAGCCCTGGAAGTACTTTCTTGCATATAGCTTCCATCTGTGTTGAATTTGATCCTTCCGTTCACAGGCTTGGTCTAAACAACTTGCCTCCATCTAACAATAGGTCTGTACCTTTCAATTCTTGAGCAAATTTGAACCCATTTTCCTGTTAAGTCACAAGTTAGGAAGGCAACACAAATAGCTGCTTTGATGTTCCATAAAATTTGCACTTCCATTCTAGTTGTCAAGTATTTGATTTGATCTCCATATCTACAAGATGTCCAATTTTTCCAGATTTCCCATGCTATACACATGGGAGTGATTTGTTGGACCATTTCATGCACACTGTTGGCAGTGTTCATATTCCACCAAGCATTGAAGAGAATTCTAATGCTGCCTCCTTGGTGATTAATTCCAAAGGGATTTCCAAAGTAATTCCATATATGCTTAGCCATCTCACTATCACTAAACACATGTTGAATTGATTCATTTTGAGGTATTGTGCAGCATAGGCATTTGGTATCCATTGGATTACCAAACCTTTGGAGTACCTCATCAAAAGGTAGCTTTTTGAGCATTATTCTCCAGGTAAGAAAGGATATTTTGAAGGGTAAGCACTTGTGCCAAACCTTACTTAGGATGCCATCTTTCAGTCTCACTTCTCTTATGCTTTGCCAAGCAGAAGAATTTGTATATTGACCATCCTGAGTAATGTTCCAAACAGCATAGTCATTATCATTAGCATCCCCAATAGGAATGTTAGCAATATATACAATGTGTTCAGGGAGATCTTCCCTTAATTTATTCATGTTCCAGTTACCACCATCAATATAGTCCATAACCTTGGCGTTGTTATTATGCACATGGTCAGGGTACTGAATAGCCAGTGGCCCTTTCTCACACCAATTATCCCACCACATATTACAACTACCGCTATTAATTTTCCAGAAAATGTTAGGTTCAGCAACATGTCTAGCATTGACCATGAACTTCCAAGCTTGTGAATTACCAGAGGTCCAAGCTTTAACAGAAGGATGAACCCTGTGACAATACTAAGCTTTCATAAAATCAGCCCAGAGAGACCGATTGGTTCTAAATCTCCACCATCTTTTAACGGCCAAGGTTTTAGGGATGTCATACATGTTTCTAATACCTATACCTCCTTCATCTTTAGGAACACAAAGATATTTCCAAGATCTCCAATGGTGCTTGTCTCTGTTCTCATTAAAACCCCAAAAAAATCGTGCAAAATGTTTTTCTAACAGATTAATAGTACCAATGGGAGGATCAATAGCAGAAAGAGTATAAATAGGGAGTGATTGAAGAACACTTTTGATCAAAACAGTTTTACCCCCAAAGGTGAGCATCTTACCCTGCCAACCATTGAGTCTTTTTACCACTTTTGTAACTATATCATCAAAGTAAGAAATCTTTTTCCTACCAATATAAATAGGGCAACCCAAGTAAGTAAAAGGGAAATTCTTTTCCAAAAACCCAGTACACTGTCTCATCCTGTTGATTCTGTAAGCACTAGCCTTAGGGTTAGTCAAGAAAAAGTTTTTATTCTTATTGACTTCTTGCCCCGAAGCTTTCTCATAGTTGTTGATCTGTTTCATGATGAGCTTAACAGACTTACTCTTACCACTACTGAAAATAACAATATCATCAGCATATGCTAAATGGTTAATCTGAGGACCTCTTTGATGCATCGAGAAAGGAATAAAATTGTCATGAGTATGTAAACTATTTAAAGTTCTAGAAAGGACCTCAGCACCCAAAATAAATAAAGAGGGGGACAAAGGATCACCCTGTTTTAAACCTTGAGCAGAAGAGAAAAAACCATTTCTAGATCCATTAATCAAAATAGAATACCACACATTAGAAATTAAATTCCACACTAAATTTATCCATCTATCTGAGAAGCCAAATCTATTAAGAACATCCATTAGAAAATTCCAAGCCATTCTATCATATGCCTTAGCCATATCTAATTTGATGACAATATTACCACCAGTATTATGCTTAGACATACCATGAATTATTTCTTGAGCAAGCATGACATTTTCAGTAATCAATCTGTCCGGAATGAAACCACTTTGATTAACAGAAATGAGTCTATGTAAAATAGGATTGAGCCTTCTAGGAAGAATTTTAGAAACAATTTTGTTAGAAAAATTACTTAAGCTAATAGGCCTTAATTCAGAAAAGTTAGAAGGGGACTCAATTTTAGGGTTAAGAGCCAAACACGTGTGAGTGAAATATTTAGTGAGTTTTTTTCCAGAGAAAAATTAAGCAACAAAGTCACAAACATCATATTTAATAATATCCCAACATGTATGAAAAAACTTATCATTGAAGCCATCAGGTCCTGCACTGCTATCTGCACTCATACTGAACACAGCATTTTTAATTTCATCCTCCATGGGTGCTGTGTGAAGCATATCATTAACCTCTCCAGTAATCAACTTTGGTATGCAATCCAAAGTGCCACTGTCCAGGTTAGGTTGCCCCATATTGAAGAGATTCTTGTAATGTCTAATAGCAGCCCTTGCAATCATGTTGTCCCCTTCAATCCAGTTGTCTCTGTGGTCTTTGATTCTGTGAATAAGAAGTTTCTTTCTTCTGTCTAGACACACTGTGAAAATATTTACTGTTGTAGTCCCCATCTTTGAACCAATTGATCCTAGTTTTTTGTTTTAGTAAAACATCCTGCATTCCAAGCCATTTAACATATTCTGCATGCTCCCTGTTCAAATCTTCCCTGCTTTGTTCATTGTTGTTTAGAGTGTCCAGTTCTTCAAGAAGTTGAACTCTGGTCTCCCATTTGTTAACCTGCTCATGAATATCCCCAATGGTCTCTCTAGACCATTTACTGAGATTTTTGCTTAGAACCTTTAACTTACACTGGAGTCTCCACATTGCATTGCCTGTCACATCAATGTTCCAAGAATTTTGAACAACCTCCAAAAAATCTGACTGTTGAGTCCATAAATTTAAGAATCTAAAGTATCTGATGAAGTCGTTTTGATTGGAAAGGGTTTCCATGAGAAGAGGCATGTGATCAGAACCCGTCCTAGCTAAATGCTTGATGGTATTGGTATGATAGCTTTGAGCCCATAGATCATTAACAAAAACTCTATCAAGCCTTTTCCATATTCTTTTACTGGGTCTTCTATTATTGCGCCATGTATATTTACCACAAGTTTCCATAGTGCTAATAAAGTCAAAACATCTGCTAGCCCTATGAGGTGTACCTCCTACCTTTTCATCAGGGTCCATAATAGCATTGAAGTCCCCTCCTACACACCATGGATCATTGATAGAGCTACTTATATTTTCCATGCTGTCCCATAAGTCTCTTCTATTCCCGTCAGTGCATTTGGCATAAATAGCAGATACATAACTACTGTTTGCGCCATTTCTGTCCTTGAATTTGATGGTAATGTGTTGTTCTTCATTGGCTATGACTTCAGCTTGATCTAGGTGATTCCAAAAACACCAAATCTTGCCATTAGTGTTAGCCAGACAATATTGGAATCCAAGAAATTTCCTGTATCCCTAGAATAGCCAAATAAACCACCTTGTTAATGTGGACCAAGTATTTGATTCTGTGATTTGCTTTTTTGGATCTCATTCCCCTAATATTCCAAAAGATTGTACTAATCATGGAATACTACAGGAGGGTTTTGTTTTGTTCTCTTCTTTTGGAAGTTGAACTAGCTCTTTCTTTGAATCTTTTTTCTTTTTTCCTTTGTTAAGTTCTGCCTCTTGAAGCTTTGACACTAAGCTTTTGTTTATAGATTCATTTTTTTGAATCTGTGAGAATTTCTCCTTTCTATTAAGAGAAGTTCTAGAGTCTAGCACGTCAACATCTTCATTGAGAATTGCATCGGGAGATTCTGTTGTTTGATTAATGATCTGGAGAGACCTCTTTTGTGCTTGTTCTCTTCTTTTTCCAGGAAAGTTAGTCACATCTTTGATTTTTTTTTGCCTTTTTCCATTTTTCCTTTCCTTGCTTCTGCCTCTAGTTTCAGTGATATTCTCTTTTTTGGTTTGTGCTTCATCCTTTTGCATTTGTGTACCTTCCTCTTCCCTGTTACTGGATTCATCAGAGTCTGTCTCTTCTCTGTAAATGGTGTTGTCCTCTGGGTTTGTAATAGGTTGCTTTGCTATCTGATTGCTGACATGCTCACAGTTCAATTCAACATGTTCTTTATTTATCAACTCACGATGTAAGTTTATGGACATCATTTTCTCATTGTCATCAGATTTTTCTTTTTGATGAGTGTTTTCCACTCTTTTCTCAGTGTTATCAACCATAGTATTGTCATTCTTCCTTGTGCCATTGCCCTCGCTAATGTTGGTACTATTTTCTGCTACTACAATTTTTTGTGATTGCCCAACCTCCACAAGTTCCACAGATTCACTAGGTTCAACATGTTCAACATTTTCAGTTCTTTGCTGCCCATCATTGTGATTCTTTCTTCTGCTTCTTTTGATGCTAGATATAGCAGGTTTGAACACAACCTTGCTCCTCTTTTTTGGAACCTTATTCTTCTTCTTCTTACTTCTGATTTTGCTCTTGATCTCACCAAGTTTCTCTGCCAAAGTTTGCTCCTCATCAGAATTTTTTTGCTCTTCTTGTACAATCTCAACCTTGCTAATTTCCTCCTCACTATTTTCCAGATTCACATCAGCCTGATTCTCTTTCAAAACACTTACCTTTTCGTCATTACTCCTGATTTTCTCCAAAATCCTACAATTCATCACATTATGTCCCATTTTTCTACAGTGCTTACAATATTTAGGGATATTCTCGTATTCTAGTTTTTGATTGAAGCCTCTCAATGGACATTTATCATCTTCCAAGCCCACCCAAACAGTGTTGGGTTGAGGTTTAAGCAAATCAACTTCGACTCTAACTTTAGCCATGCTCGGCCTAGTTCTACCATTAGTGGCCACATCCATAGCTAAAGGAGTTCCAACCGAGCTAACGATTTGTTTAATATAATGCCATGTATGCATGTGGAAAGGCAAACCTGGTAGAAGAACCCACACTGGTGCTACAGGGATGTCTTCTTCCGGCTTGAAGTCGGGGGTCCATTTCTGCAACCACATTTGGAGTCCTTCCATTTCGATAACCCTTCTGTACCAAACCATATTGAAGTCGTCTTCATTTGTAAATTCCAAAAACACATTGTGGTTGTCGTACACGCCGATCTTAACAGAACCCCTAATTGCGAAGAGCTCCTTGAAGCTTGACCTAATTCGATCAATTTGGGGTCTTGTCTTTAAAAATCTGCCAACTATAGTGAACTTAAATTCATCCGCCATTATCCCATAGTAGTCTGTTGCCTTGAAAATAACCGCTGGGATCCCATTGTGGGTGGTGATTCTTGCGATTACTGACTCATGAGGGTGTCTGACGGTTTTCGAAGTTTGATTTGCCGTAGTAACAGTGGTTGCGAAGGTCTGTTTTCCAGTGATAACATCCATAGAAGAGGACGCTCCATTGTGGAGAGTCATCTGCGGCTGAATTCCCACCGGAGAAGCCCAATCCGGCGGCTCCATACGGTGAAAAAATGGCCGTTACCCTATTAGAGATTACCGTCGAGAGCCAAGACTTTTAGACTTTGTACGGAGAGAAAAAGAAGAGAGAGATGTCTGAAGGAGCATTCATTTTGATCATCATCAACAACAATAAATCTAATGTAATCACATAAGTCGTATAACGTACTCTGCATTTGAAACATCACCACAGTTGAGGTTTCACATCAATGTATCAAGAAGAAAACAACAGTTATAAAGTTGAGGACTGAGTATATAGCAAGACAAATGAATTGGGAAAAATGACATCTTTTATTGATAGAATGCTTATTCAGCTATATGTTGCTGTAAAATCAACTCTACAAAGAAGTCGGAAGAGGAATGAACCAATGAATGAATACACGAGGGTAAAAACGGAGACTAGACTTTCCCTCTGTAGACCACAATAACCATGTCACATGTATATGTAAAATCCTTTCTAGACGGGAGCAAAGAGTAATCAGGCAATTGGAATGGCAAGAGAAGCACAATGAAATGTCAACTATGCTCCTGAAGACGGTAATGCCTAATCGAAGACTCCAATATCTCTGGACTTGGGATAAGCAACTCCATCATGTGTCTGCCCTTCTTGTAAATCCTAAATGTAGGTACTTTTGTAATGTTCTCTGCTGCCGCGATTGCTGGGCTTTGTTCCACGTCCACCTTCAGTAGAAAACAAAAGACAAAATATAAATTACTATGAGTTTTCTTCATTCCCCTGTTGTGAATGTAAAATCATTGTAAGAAATACAATAGCAGTTTAGAGTCTAGGCGTTTTAAAATTCAGTGGTCTGCCTGAAAAGCACGACGTTGCCTATGATTGTTTACCTTGAGAAAATTTACTGAACGATATTTGGTGCTTAAGGTATCCAAAAATAAGGACATCCGCTTGCATTGTACGTTGGATGCTTCATTATAATGGACCATAGATGTACCTGCTGTAGTTGTTGAGTTATATAGTAAATGATATAAGGAAGGTTAAGATACCTATGCAGGTAAGCCTACCAGATAGTGTAATTGCAGCCCGGAACTTGTCAAGATCAAAAACCAACTCCTCCTTGCCACCAAATTTCATATTTTGAACGTCTTCTCTGCGTGACTTCTTTAATTCAACTTGGGAATGGAATAAAAATTCAGCAATCTCTCTGTCATATGGAAGTTCCTGCCGCAGAATCTCATAATCTCTCACAGCGTCAGCCCATCTTTCCAGCTATAATCCATTGCATACGATCAAATTTATGATTTATCCTCAAACAGCAGCAGTAAAAAGAAGTCTTATAGTAAGCACTCATTAAGATTTAAAGGTGGCATTGTCACCTTGACATTTGAGGCAGCTTTTTGAAAAAGAGCTTTAGTATAATGTGGCTGGATAAGGAGAGCATGGTTGCAATCATCCAGAGATTTTTCCCACTGTTGAAGTTTATACCAGCAAGCTGCTCTATTGCAGTAGAGAATTGAATTCGAAGAATCACGGGAGAGCCCTCTTCCAGATTTAAATAACTCGTTTCCAAGACAACGAGCTTGCCCCACCAGCCTCATGTTTTTGAGTAAACCAATAACTTCAGCACTTTGAAGATCAACTTGTGCAGCTCTTTCAATGGCAGTACACGCATTATCAAACCTGCAGATATTCATGATAGTATGGCTGAACCTCTTTTATTTCTATATTACAACCTATGCAGTAGTGATAAGTGATAAACTCACCTTCCAAGAGTGCTGTCAATCTGAGCTGCGACAAAGAATATGTATGCTTCAGAGAGCATCCCAAATTTTTTTGATTGGCATGCTACGGCAGATGACTCATACATCCTAGCTTTATATATCCACAATTCAGCATCCTTTAATTGGTGTTGCTTCATATGAGCTTCCGCTTGACATGCAAATAGCTGCGAATTCAATATCAACAATTCAGTCCCAGCACTTGAATTTTCATTCACCTATTCGTCACAAAACGTGACCACTAGAGATGCTTTACCTCAGCAGATGCCTGAGCTCCAGAAGTAGTTGCTGCCTCAGCTTCTTTTAACATAGTCGTCCAATCTCCAAGTCTCCGGGCGTCAGTGCATTTGCTGATATGTTACTCCACTTTCAACTTGTGCAACTCGGCTTGATCTGGTATCTGACCTAGGGAAAAAAAGTGCTCCGTTGCATTTTCAACCGGTCCGAACCTGTAAGTTTTACAGAAAAGGGAGATTCCAGACTGCTATTACAAAATAGCTAACTAAAAGAAAATAACACAACTCATAGCATAACCCTAATAAGATAGTTCTCCACTATATATAGGCATCTTTAGTGCACATGCTCATTCCTTTAACCAGGGTCCCAAATGTAATTTGATAGTATATCAGTTAGGTCTTCCATCGTGGCTAGATTCGTAACATTACTCCGCCCCTCGAAAAGAACCTTGCCCTCAAGGTTCGAGTAAAGTAGCACCAAGATCATATTGTTGTCATGTTTGTCTCTATCCGTGTTAGCATTCCAAACAAAGTCCTGTCCAGAAGCTTCAATTGCCAAAGCAATATCTCTGTGCATTTGATCTGCCAACCAGTTGAACAAGTTTGCCTCAAGGACAGCCAAATTGTGTAGAACAACAACATTGACATCTTGAATAACCAAGCATGCATTCCCCATCTCCAAAGAGTTACAATCACAACCCTTTTTGTTGTCAGCAATGCAGGTAGAATAGATCCTGTCATCCTTATGTCCTTTCCAATAAAATCCAAGATTTAGTCCATAACGTAATGCTCAAGATGTTTCACAATATTGTGTATAACCCTCACCAACAAATGCCCACTGATTCTCACACTTACTGCAACACTCAACATCACTATTGGCCCAAAATTCATACTCTACTCGTGCATCCGGGTCTGTTGATTGAAACCTGAGACATGTACTCCAGTAGGTAATGGGACTGATCTCGCCATTAAAAAATCCAAGAGTTATTGGTGCTATGATAATAAGGAAGAAATCAAACCCATCAGTTGGAAATAAAGATGATTTGCTGCTGCTAACAGGTGGCATAATAACAGAACTCTCCTCATTAAATCTTTTTCCAAATTCAAGAGAATGCCTAGCTAAATCCAAGGCTAACATACACGGTGGTACCAATTTAGCTTCTGTAGAAAATAATGAAAGTTCACTTTCAATCATAGACAGGGTCCAGCTATCATTTTCACTAGTATGCACTGTAAAATCGATAACTATGAGTGCCCATGCTAATGTTGCAACGATATCATATGCAATCAGTACACTGAAGAACCATCTCTGGTGGTTCGCCCAGCCACGTTGGACATACACGCCAATTACAATATCGTGAACAAATAGGTCCAGAGAAAAGCTACAAAACCAGGTTACCGGCAGATTATCGCACCAAATCATAACCAGCTCCACAAACAATGCAACGAGCTTCATTAGCATGTCATATTTACTTATCCTCTTAGCAGACTCTACCCTGGCAAGATGTGAACCTAGAACTTGAACTATAAGATGATTTGGAAACTTCAATTCTTCTCTAAAAGATGAGCAGACTGCACGAACAAGAGAAATGCACTGATTATTGCTAAGCAACAACAAAGGACTCGCAGGTGCAAGTTGGATTCCCAAAACTGGAGCGTCCAAAATATAACACATCTGACTCAGAGTAGTATCCCACATACTCTCCAAATTCGGAACTATTACAATCTCAAAAATATCGGAACAATTTATGTGCTTATAATGGGCAACGTTTTCTGACAAATATGCCAGAGTGTTGTGGTCTAAGTTGCTCGGACTCGGGTGCGGGTGTCCGATACAGGTGCGGATCTAGAGGTCGGATCCTTCATGATCTAATCTTTAAGATTCGGGGATATGGATCCATGTAGGGATAGGGGTGCGGGGATTAGCCTAAAAATAATTAAAATATCTAAAAGTAGAGTTAGAAAACCTAAATAATGAGATATTATGTGGAGAACTTGAGGAGAATCCTGAAAGGAGATTAAAGAAAAAGGAGTGACATAGAAATTTCTATGTAAAAGGTATTCCATTTTCTTCAATTTCACCTTAGCTTTTGTATTGATTACAGAAATCACTAAAAATGTCTAGACTTACCCCATCTATTTTGGTCAAAGTACCCAAATCGGTTGACCAAATCGGGCATGGATCCCACACCCATGTCATGTCGACACTAGTGCGGCACCAAAAGTGAAGAGTCCGAGCAACTTAGGTTGCGGCTCTTAACCTGCAAACAAGTCGGAACAGACCGGTGGTGCCATAGAGTAACATAGCAGGCAATAGCAATGTTCTCACATAAATGGCTATCAAGTGTGTCAAGCAAAGGAACTTGTCCAATTGGATTCAGCTGGAAGAACTCGGGCGTCTTGTGTGAGACACGCATTGCAAAATTCCTATCGAGCTCAACCTGTACTGTAGCATAGGTTACAACAAGAAGTTCCATGAAGGCATTCTCGTGTGCATCTGATGAGTGTGAAATAAGAGTCATGCCGTTAGACTTGTGAATACAGTGATATGCTAGTGTGGAATGGTCATAAGCTCTGAATATAGAGAAAGTCAGATTGAAAGCCTCTTCAAACTCTAATGTAAAAACAAGAGACTTGTCCGCAATAGCCGACCTGATTCACTCCAAGCTTTATTGTTAGTATCGCATGAAACGCATTAAATGAGAGACACCACTGAAGACTGCTATCTAACATAAGGGTGACACCTTCTAACATTGATAGTATAAAATAAGAAAAAATTATCGAATTCCCTGTTGTTGATCTCATCAAGTCAAATTGGCAATGCATACCAATTGCCTCTCCTTGGGGGTTTTCAGCGAACACCTTGGAACAGTGGCATGTTTGGGACATACTATCAAATAGTTGTTGAGAGGACCGATTCCACACGCGAGGATATCTTTCTAATATGTTAGAAAACCTGTGAGGTGTCTCGGCCACATGAGACAAGGAATCACGTAGCTGCCCAGTATCAACCCAAGCATCCACAACACTACCAAAGGTTAAAATATCTAGTAATGGCTCAAGCTCAAAATGGAGATGTGAGCATGTTTTCTTATGACAACAACAAGTATCCAGTACTTGACCAAGAGGAAGCTTCTCACCCGAGAGTTCAAATTTGTTGTGTTGTCCGGTGACATAGGACGGAGAAGAAGAGTTGAAATTGGTGAATAAGCATGAGCAATGGTTAATAGAACTGGATGCACATTTAGATATACTCCCATTTGTAGAAACATGGACATTTAACTGGATATTCCCTAAGATTGGGGCAAAAATCCTCTAGAACAAACTCTCGGTCGTTAGCAACCATAGTGTTTTGAACCGCATTCATTGAGCCTTGAAATTTGTCTTGTAAATGGCACACCTCTTCTGATATTTCATCTTCTAGATCAGAGTGACCCTCCGAGCTAAAGGCTGTTGCATCATAGTCAAAATGGGCACGAGAAGGATCAACAAAATACCTTGGTGCAGTAATGGCGGTGTTCTGAAATCGCAAGACCACTTGCTCTTTAAAATGCTTCCAATCAACTAATTGATTATTGCGATACATTCAATGAAACCATTCAAGGGCATCACCATCGAAATAGGAGGAGACATAATGTAATTTGTGGGCATCCGAGATGGCGTAAAAATCAAAATAGAGCTCCGCCAGTAAAACCCAACCCGCTGCATTGTAGCCGCTGAATTGACCCATCTCCACTAGAGACGACTGAGATTGCATTAAAGCAACATGACAGTGCAGACCTTGAAGCAATTTCTGATTAGACTCTGTAAGGGAATGAAAACTAGAGACTGATGAAGTGAAAATCTATTTGTGATATTATACTGTTATTGCAATTACTAAAATTCTTTGAAAATAACCTCTATTGTCCATCGAACATAAGTTTATTTTATCTATGAAACAAGAGTTGAGGATATTACAAAAAGTTACATACAACGAAAATAGTGTATCACATTGTCTATTAAGTCCAAATTTCAATTGTATTAACTTATGAACAATTCGAACAAAATTTTTTCAGTCTAACGTAATTTGTACGGCAAGCACTGCCAAAGTGTCTTTTTATTTATAGACTTTGTTGCCTCTCTTATTTTGGACCATACAGTAACACAGTGAATATGTATACGTCGAAGAAGATACAGTAGACTTGATCATCAACAACAACAATAAATATAATGTAATCCCAGAAACTCGCATTTCACATCAATGTATGTATCAAGAAGCAAGACAAATGAATAGGGAAAAATGATAACTTTTATTTATAGAATTCTTAACAACATCATCATTTTATCACTAATCCAGTAACTATCCACCAGACACCCACAATAGTAGTTTGTGTATATGATCATATATACATATTATGATCCACCATCTAAATCCAACCACGACAGCTACTTTCTCTTCTTTCTAACTCTTCAGCTATATATTGCCGAAAAATCAACGCTACACTGTTCTCAACCAGCACAGCTACTTGTTTGTGATTGTTGGTTCGTTCGGGTACCACGCCGGCACAAGTTTACTAATGATTGACTCGGGTACCACGCCGATATAAGTTTATAGATAGGAGATGACTCATATGTTGTTTTTCAATGAAATTCTCCTAGATAAAAAGATGTGGATGTCGAGGATTTAAAGGTTAGTACTGTAGTCAAGCGTTTGTCTAATTTCCTTCCCAAAATTAGTATTATTACTTCGTTGCTATCTTATTTCTTCGATTTTAGTATTACATGTTGTTTCATTTGCTTCAGTTTGTTGTATCATTTGTTGTTAAAACTGTTCTCTTATCCATTATTTTCAACATGATTCTTTTTGCTACTATATTTGCTTTATACACTTATTTTCAATACTTCTTTACTTGAGCCGATGGTCCATCGGAAGCAGTCTCTTTGTCTTTCCAAGGTAAGGATAAGTTTGCATATATATCGCCCTCTCCAAAATTTATTTGTGATATTACACAGAGTAAATTGTTATTGTAATTATTAAAATCCTTTGAAAATAACATCTATTGTCCATCAAACATAAGTTAATTTTATCTATGAAACAAGAGTTGAGGATATTACAAAAAGTTACATACAATGAAAATAGTGTATCACATTGTATTAACTTGTGAACAATTAAGCAGTCGAACAAAAAATTTCCAGTGTAACGTAATTTGTTGGGCAAGCACTGGCAAAGTGTCTTTTTATAGACTGCGTTGCCTTGCCTATCTTATTTTGGACCTTTATACACTATTGTGTCCTTTTCCACACCTTGTTTGTGATATTCCCATTCTAATTCTCTTCGTGCTTCAGAATTTAATATGAAAAAAAGCACACAGAAATTACTTGGCAACATAATTTGAAAGAACTTAAATATTCGAATTAAGTTTATACAATAACAACCTATGTTGCTCGGACTCTCCAAAACTGATACTCTGGTTTCCTCTCACTCATTTGCCACAAATCCAAGATAGGATTGAGGGACCATAGAATACACAGTGAATATGTATATGTCGAAGAAGATATAGTACACTTGATCATCAACAACAACAATAAATCCAATGTAATTCCACAAGTCGAAGCAAGACAAATGAATAGGGAAAAATGACAACTTTTATTCATATTCAAAATTCACCAGACACCCACAATAGTAGTTTGTGTATATGATCATATATACATGTTATGATCTTTATCTAACTCCAACCACCACAGCTACTTTCTCTTCTTTCTAACTCTTCAGCTATATATTGCTGTAAAATCAACTCTACAATGTTCTCAACCAGCACAGCTACTGTTCAGCAATGCTAAAAATATCAATAAAATGTCAACCATGCTCCTAATCCTGGAAATTCTTAACCATGACCTCCAACAACTGTGGAGTGGCAGTAATCAGATCCGCCATGCGACTGCCATTCTTGTAAATCTTAAATGTAGGTACTATTGTAATGTTCTCTGCTGCAGCGATTGCGGGGCTCTGTTTCACGTCCACCTTCAGTAGAAAACAGAAGAAAAAATATAAATTACTATGAGTTTTCTTCATTCCCCTGTTGTGCATGTAAAATCATTGTAAGAAATATAATAGCAGCTTAGAGTCTAGGCATTTTGAAATTCAACAGGCAACCCGGCCCCCCTTTCCCGTCTGCCTGAAAAGCACGACGTTGCCTATGATTGTTTACCTTGAGAAAACTTACTGAACGATATTTGGTGCTTAAGGTATCCATGACTGGGGACATCCACTCGAATTGTAGGTTGAATTCTTCTTTAAAATGGACCACAGATGCACCTGCAGTTTTCAACAGTAGTTGTTGAGTTATATAGTAAATTATATACGGAAGGTTAACATACTGATGCAGGAAAGCCTACCAGATGACTTTATCACAGCCCGGAACTTCTCAAGATCTGAAACCAACTCTACCTTGCCACCAACTTCTCTGCGTGACTTCTTTAATTCAACTTGGGCATGGGATAACTGTTCAGCAACCTCTTTGTTATTTGGAAGTTCCTGCCGCAGAATCTCATAATCTCTCACAGCGTCAGCCCATCTTTCCAGCTATAATGCATTGCATACGATCAAATTTATGATTTTTGCTCAAACAGCAGCAATTATCAAGAAAAAGTAAAAAGAACTCTTATAGTAAGCACTAATTAAGATTTAAAGGTGGCATGTCACCTTGACATTTGAGGCAGCTTTTCGATAAAGAGCTTTAGTATAATGTGGCTGGATAAGGAGAGCATGGTTGCAATCATCCAGAGATTTTTCCCACTGTCCAAGTTTATACCAGCAAGTTGCTCTATTGCAGTAGAGAATTGAATTCGAAGAATCTAGCGAGAGCCCGTCCCCATAAGCATTACAAGCGTCTGCATATTTTCCAGAAATAAAAAAATCGTTGCCAAGAGTACGAGCTCGCCCCACCAGCCTCATGTTTTTGAGTAAACCAGTAACTTCAGCACTTTGAAGATCAACTTGTGCAGCTCTTTCAATGGCAATACACGCATTATCAAACCTGCAGATATTCATGATCGGTTCACTCATAATATGGCTGAACCTCTTTTATTTCTATATTACAACCTATGCTAAGTGATAAACTCACCTTCCAAGAGTGCTGTCAATCTGAGCTACGACAAAGAATATGTATGCTTCAGAGAGCATCCCAAAAATTTTTGACTGGCATGCTGCGGCAGATTGCTCATACGTCCTAGCTTTATATATCCACAATTCAGCATCCTTTAATTGGTGTAGCTTCAAATGAGCTTCCGCTTGACATGCAAATAGCTGTGAATTGAATATCAGCAATTCAGTACCAGCACTTGAATTTTCATTGACCTATTTGTCACAGAACGTGACCACTAGAGATGCTTTACCTGAGCAGATGCCTCAGCTCCAGAAGTAGTTGCTGCCTCAGCTTCTTTTAACGTAGTCGTCCAATCTCCAAGTCTCCGGGCGTCAGTGCAGTTGCTGATATGTTTCGCCACTACTTGCAACTTCTGCAATGTGGCTTGATCTGGTTTATGACCTTGGAAAAATAAGTGCTCCCTTGCATTTTCAACCTGTCCTAAACTGTAAGCTATACACGAATGAGATTGCGCTCATAGTTCTAGACAAAATAAGCAAGGCAAATGCCAATAATTGAATTCAGATAAGGAATTGACCGAATGCTGTGGCAAGTTTAATTACAAACTGCGAAGAAACGAAGAGATTTGATAATAGAAGCTACCAATAAAGAGGGGAAAGGAAAGAAAGGGAAAAACACAACTTCTCGGAGCACAATCTAACTAAAAGAACAAGAAAACATCCCTGTTCCAGAAATTAGCTCTGCTGCCAAAACACACTGCACTTCAAGACCAACTTCGAATAGCGAGAGAAATGACAATATAAGACATAACTTTGAACCAGGAAAAATAAAATGTGAAAGGGAAAACAGCAATAACATGTATGAAAGTACATAGCGAACAAGTCGAAGAAACAATGACCACAAACATCCAAACAGACAAGACCATCAACTTTTAATCCTCCAAAGCAATCAACACATATCCTGCATCTAGTTTGACATTTGTATGGTAATATACATACACAAAAAATATCAATCAAGAAAGTTTTACATTAGCAAATAACAAGGCCAGCAAAGATAAGCAAAATAACACATTTGCCGCATAATATCTAATATAACCTACATAAAGTTCACCACATTTTCAAATATTCGTGATCAACAATAAGCGAACGGGCATGTAGATTCTAAAGATTTGAACATTATATATCACTTGCCTATGTAACAAAGATAATCAAATATAGCACATTTAACACGTAATTTCCAATACAACCTACATAAATTTGACCACATATTCAAGATTTGTCGATAACTGAATCACGAACACACATAGAGATTCTAAACATTATGAACTTTTAATATCACTTACCTAAGTAGCAAAGCTAATCAAATATAGCAAGTTTCTCCTATACAACCTACATAAATTTCACCACATTTCCAAGATTTGTTTTGGCAAAAACACACACAGAGATTCTATATCACTTACGTAAGTAACAAAGATCCTAAACGCTGGTGTGCTCGAACATATGTTGGAGACAATCTAATGGCTTGTTCACATTCCCTCACTGCTTCCCCTATTCGCTTGAGACCAATCAATGCAGCAGCTCGATTACAATGAAATCTAGCGTCGGCCGGAGAAATTGCTATAGCTCTATCATAAAGACTCAACGCTTCTGAAAATTTAGCCTTCTTGTAAATCTCATTAGCTTGTGTATTCAACTCCTCGGAACTGGAGGCAACACCACAGGATTCCGGAGAAGCAAATTTGAAACCCATTTCAGAATCACTCTTCTTTTTAGAACCCGACATTTGGAACCTACAATGTGAAAACTGTCAATCAATCACCCATAAGATTATGATCAATAACAACAAAATAGAAAAAATGGGAGCGGAGAAAAATATGAATTTCTCTAAAACCCCATAAACCTCCTCTTCTTCTATACAATTCAAGAACGTGATTTTTCAACAAATGTATATCACTTACAGCTTCAATCTTGAAATGGGTTTTTCTGTAATTGAAAAAATGACAGAAAAAACCTACTATGAAGACGAAAATGGAATCACCAACAAGAAAATGGAAAAAATGGCTTTGAAGATGAAAAAAATGAATGAATGAATGAATGAATGAATGAATGAATGAATGTGAGCTTTTTCTCTAGAGAGAAACAAGCGGTTTTCAGAGAGCTTGTATACTGTTACAGAGAGAAGGGAGAATTGTTGAGGAAGAAGAAGAAGGAGAAGGGGAACTATTTATATACTATTACATGTATTAAGTATTTATACTATACTGTATTTAATTATGATTTTAAAAACTAATTATTAAGATATAATTACTACTCAATTGATTAAGTTGAAAGTTAATTTCGTATTACTGATTTCAAAATTTGAGTAAAGAATAAGAAGGATTGCGATAAGATCAGAGTTAGTTTTCATATTATCGGTTTTAATTAATCTGAATAAAGAAGATGAGTTGTAATAAAATGATAGTTGATTTTCACATTGTCAGTTTCGAATCTGAGTAAAGAGAGGAGCGTAGTGACAAGATGATAGTCAACGTAAAATTAATTGGTCATGACGAAATTAATATGATTATTGTTGAGACGTGTTCTTCTATGCATGTATACGACTTTAAATTATTCGATATTAAATATAGTTAAATATAGTCTATGCGAATTTATTCACTCTATTTATGATGAATTATCAAAATACAGATATTATTGGTTCGAGCTCACTTAAGCATAAATTATGATATGATTTTAAATAACAAAATATAATGAATGATGATTCATATAGCCGATCAGAATTTATTTAGAAGTGGGGGTGAAAATATTGCCATTGATTTTGTTACATTTGATTTGTTTAAATCCTTTATTACGAATAACTATGTCCACTTGTATAGGCTTGTTCATTATCAATGGCAAATAGATTAACTAAAAGAGAAGACGAAGAAGAAGAGATACGACAAATGATCCGTTATCATTAACTTAATCAATTTATAATGAATTTTCATAATATGATTATTATTGGGACATGTTTACCTGAACACGTATTATAACAAAGGTGATATTTTATTTTTTTGTCTTAACAGGAAAAGATAAAAAAAATTAGCTAAGCAAATCAAAATTGTCCCCTCCCCCCGCACTTTTTTTTTTTAATTGGTTAATTAGAAACATTTTGGAACTAAATATGTACAACCCAAATTAGCAATAAAAAACGTGTTTAGGATCCATATCTTCTCGGTATATCAATTTCAATTAATTGAGAACATGAATTCATTAAGTTAAGTATTATATACTAATGGCATGTGTTAAAAATCTTTAATTATTAATTAGTGGCGTGTTTAGAAGATACTATTAAGTATCAAATATTAATCGATTAAGAGTTTGGCCTTCCACCAAATGGATGCTTTAATTTATATATACCTTTTTAGCTTTTCATTTAGTGTTCAATAATTATTAGGTATTGGAGATCAATTTTCCACATACATTTATAAAATAATGTTTTATTTGTGTATGTAGAGTAGTAAGTTTTATCCTAACAGGAAGTTCAAGCTACCAAAAAAAATATATTCTACGAGTTAAGCACACACAGTGATAGAAGTACCATACATTACGAAATGAACCTCGATCGTTGCATGTAATAAGATAGCAAATACCAATTTTCTTTTATTTTAATTACGTGATCTTCTTTTATATTTTCTAAATAATCATTAGACTTATAATTGGGAATATGTACCATTTTTTTCATTTGATGTTCGATATCTGTATTGGAGCTCGACTAATCACGGTTCGTACCACGTAGGGTTCACACCTTTTTTTTCTTAGCCATGACCTCTTAGAGAAGTAGCCTCATTCGCACCACATGTTTAAGCAGTGGAATGTGTCCCATTTAAACCACCTCAACGTTTATTAGAACTAATTCTGTTTCACCACAGCCATAAAATATTGAAAATTAATATATAAAGAAAATATAAAAGTAAACACATTTAAAATTGGCACCCAAAAAAAATACCGTAAATAAATGATTAGTTGATAACTTGATAATGAGTGTATTCTTATAATTGAAGTATAATTAGTTTATTATTAGTTTTTTTAATGACCAGTTTATTAAGTATTAATTTTAAAAAGTTTTAATCAGTATGAATTGTAGTAGAATAATCGAGATTCCTTCGCTCATAATCAGAGATCTCGAATTTGATCACTTTTTTACTGAAAAGGTCGATCCAATTAAATGAATCTTACAATATGTGAATCCAAATTTCATCAAATTTTAAGGCTTGATCAAATATCGTGTGAGAAAATGAAAAGAGGAAAAACGTTTTTAAAAAAAAGTTTTTAAAAGTATACATTGCTTGCATATTAGCCATATTAATTAGTTAACTCAACCTTCTTTATATACTAATACTAATTCATTGTTTCGAAAAATAGTTTAGCATTCGTAGATATATACCTAATACCATTTTATTGTTTAGCTACAATATTTAATTTTTTTATAAAAAAGAATTAAAAAGAAAATCGTTCTTAATATGTTGAAAATGTTTTAGAATTGCTCTTAGCGTTAAAATTTTTGTCTAAAATCTCCTTCTTTTAATAAAAAAAGTTGATGTGGAATAGTTTTTTAAAATTAAATATATGGCATTTATTTATTGATTCATAAGTATATAATTAGACCCATTAATCCAAACCAACAATTTATCTGTTTTAATTTATTTATCTTAGTCTTTTTTAAAAAAAATCTGTTTCAAAAGAGAATATTTTTTTAATTTGATAACTCTTTAGTTTCAACATAAACCCGATTCGAGCCAATTTTTGTACACTAGAAAATATTTTAAGATAATTTTTTAAAAATCTAATCAAATTTTATGGTCAAACAAATATTTGAAAATAAAATTTTAAAATCTATGGTCAAATGCTAACTTAATTTAAGAACACAAAATCCAAGAGTCTTCTTTATTTACTAAACTTTTTGAGTCCAATCAAATCAGATATAAAATTAAAATTTTGCGAGTAGAAGTAAAATTTCTCTCCAAAACAAGAGAAATTTTATTTTGTAAGGTATGATGAGCCAATTTTAGGTAACTTTAAAATATTTTGATGACAAATTTTTAAAGTCTAATTAAATTTCATGGTCAAACAAATATTTGAATATAAATTTTCAAAGTCAAATCAAATTTCATGGTCAAACAGATATTTGAAGATAAATTTTCAAAACTTCATCAAATTTCTATTTGATTTCATGGTCAAATAGCAATTTGAATATAAAATTTAAAAATCTAATCAAATTTTATTGTCAAACATACTTTTGAAAATAAATTTTCAAAATTAAATCCAAAATTTGCAGTCAAACGCTAATTTAGTTTAATTAATAAAATTCAAAAAAATCTACTTTTTTTTTTATGTTCAGTCAAACTAAGATAAATAAATTAAAATGAGCGGGATAATAAACATTGATGGGTATATTTTGTGATTTACAATAAACATTTGAATATGAAAAGAAAAAAAAGAAGATAACGGGTTACCACATGTCACAAATTACACTTCACCATTTTGCTTTGGGTGGACATTAGGTGGCATCCACATAGACTTTCATGTTGGGCCCGGCCCAATATAACATGCTTGTATGTTTAATAAAATAGAAGCATAAGTTACGTCGGAATTTATGTATCATTTTATGCGAATAAAATATGAAATAAATTATGTCGGAATTTATGTATCATTTTATGCGGATAAAATGTGAAATAAGAATATAGAGACTAGTAATATATGAATTAGATATACGAAAATGACCAAACTAACCATTATAATAAGAATATTTTTTATTTTCTTTAAAAAGTAAACAATTATTTTTTAACTATACGTTACAACAACAATAACATACTTAATCAGAGTAATTTCATAACGTGAGATATGGGGAGGGTAGTGTACGCAGACCTTACCTTTACACAGGAGGTGTAGGGCATTTCTGATAGACCATCGGCTCAATGAAATACAAATAAAGCACGACAAAGCATTACAAAGTAAATAAATAAAATTTAAAAACGATAATTGAAATACAAAAATTGGCAAATAAGTAATAGCAATCGAGGAACAAGAAGCTACATGAACAATACTACTACTATTAGTATGGAAGGATAATCAAGACCTCACTCTACTACCTACTACCATACTTTGTATCCTCCACAACTTATTCCTAACTATCTAATGTCACGTCCTCAGTAAGCTGAAACGGTATCATGTCAATATGTCTAATCATCTCTTTCCAATATAATACTTCTTCGGTTTATACCTTTACCTCTCCTGAAATCATCCACGGCCAACCTCTGCACTGGAGTATTCGTGCATCTCCTCTCTACACATGTCTAAACAATCTCAGTCTCGTTTCTCACATCTTGTCCTCCATTGAAGCAACTTCCAGTCTTCCACGTTGTCTTGCATGTCTTTATTTCTAATTCTATCTCTCAAAGTATGTATGCACATCCGGCCACTTCAGCATCTTCATTTTTTGCAATTTCCATCTTTTGAATGTAAGAGTTCTTGACTAGCTAACACTTCATCCATACAACATAATTGGTCTAACAATCATATCTGATCCTATAGAAACTCCCCTTTAAGTTTTAATGACACATTTTAATCACATAAAACTTTGGATGCGAGTTTCTATTTCATCCACCTTACACCAATACGATGTGTGATATTATCATGAATCTCCATATATATGAACTATGTTGCCTAGAGAGACTTTTTGATAACCTATGCATAGGTTACAACAACCTAACACGACATGAAATACAATAATAACATACTTAGTGTGATCTCATAATTGGAGTATATGTGAAATATAGAGTATACATAGATTTTTTTTTCATCTTATGTGAGGCAGAAATGTTGTTTCCGGTAGATTTCCAGCTCAAAAAAAGTCGAGAGTCTATTGAAATAACATTTCTACCTCTAAAGTAAAAATAAAATCTGAGTACATTATATCCTTCCCATGCCCCATTTTTTAGAGCTACACTAATATGTTGTTTTTATTCTTATTACCAGCTCAAGAAAAACATTTTCAAAACAAATTTGAAAAACACAAAAGCCAACAAAGCTCTCATGAAAATTAACACTAAAATTAAAGCTCTCATACACTAATTGTAATAATTAGATTCTCTACTTAGAAAACCGTGATGCAAAGGACAAATTCATAAAACGATAAATTCTTTTATATTGTAACACTTCGCAACACAAATCTCATAAAACCAATTTTTTAATTAAAAAAATAGAGTATAGCCTGCTATAACTAATTAAATTGCACTAATAATATAATATTCTTTATTACTAGCTTCATCTATAAAAACTAGTATTATAATCTTAATCATCCTTAATTAGCCCACAAATTATATATAGTGCCGTTTGGTTACTGGTTAGAGTTATGCAGGTATTAGTTATGCAGGGTTTAGTTATGCAGGTATTAGTTATGCAGGGTTTAGTTATGCAGGTATTAGTTATGCAGGTATTAGTTATGCAGGGTTTAGTTATGCAGGTATTAATTATGCATGGTTTAGTTATGCAGGGTTTAATTATATAGGTATTAGTTATACATGATTTAGCTATGTACAAATTACAATACAGTAAACTAATTTTTATTTCTTAATTCCAAAAATGTTTAGCGAGCTAATATTTATTATATCCATTAAAATAAACAACTATCTTAATAACACATTAAAATTTAAATAAATGTCAATAGCTAAAAACACTAAAGTAAATAACAAATAACTAAAAGCAGTTAAGTAATTTGTATTGAATAGGATAAGTAATTAAGTAAATAAGAAATAACTAAAAATATTATAATACATGTATTGGCCGTGCGTTGCAAAGAAACTAAGTAAAGAACTAATTACAATTAACCGGCACTATCTTATCGCCAAAGAAAATAATTAATAAAAAATAAAGCAAAGAAACTAAGTAAAGAACTAATTACAATTAACCGGCACTATCTTATCGCCAAAGAAAATAATTAATAAAAAATAAAGCAAAGAAACTGAGTAAAGAACTAATTACAATTAACCGGCACTATCTTATCGCCAAAGAAAATAATTAATAAAAAATAAAGCAAAGAAACTAAAAATAATTAAGCAACTATCAAGACAAAAATAAATAGTAACTTTTTTAAAAGAACACATAATTAAAAAAAATTAAAAGTTAATTAATAAGGGTAAATATGTAAATATATTATTTAATCCATGTATAACTAATACCCACATAACTTATTCCACCTTCTACCCTGCATAAAATTATACATAGATTTCCTCATAAGTTATGTAAGTATTAATTATGTGGATTCACTAAAACACAACCAAACATTGTATAAAACTAATGCAGGAATAATTTTTATACAACATTTTAAACCTACCAACCAAACACCGTATAAAATTAATACATAAATAACTTTTATACAATATTTAAAAACCTATCAACTAGGGGTGGGCATTCGGTTCTTCGGTTCGGTTTTCTTAAATTTCGGTTCGGTGTTCGGTTTTGAAAAAATGTGCACCAAATACCAAACCAAAATATCGGTTCGGTTCGGTTCGGTTTAATTCGGTGTTTTTAAAACGATTTTTCGGTGCAAGCAAATAAAAAATAAAGTGAAAATTAAATTATCAAAACGTTTAACTAAAGATAAAAGTTGAAAATTCGAAATAATCAATTAACATATTTAATAGTTAAAGTTTCCAACAAAGAACTAAAGAAGTTTTTTTTTCTCTTTCCGATTTTTTGTTTCAACAAACACTCTTTGTAATAGTAGCCAACAATTTAAACCAAGAATTCAACACTTGAAATTTAAAAGTTAAAACAATACAAAGTTAAAAATGTCTTAATATTCAACTTCATTCAAATAAAAAACAATAGGAATCACAACTCACAAACACAAGTTACCAAGTATATAATTAATAAAATTAAAATATTATTTTAAATTTAGTTAATAAAATTTCGGTTTTTCGGTGCACCGAATTTTTCTTACCCTGACACCGAATATCGAACCGAAAAACCGAAATTCCGAAAAAAAAACACCGAAACCGAACCGAAAAACCGACACCGAAAAACCGAATTAATTTGGTTCGGTTTGGTTTTTCGGTTTTCGATATTTATGTGAGTATTAGTTATGTAGAATTACAAAAATATAATCAAACATTGTATAAAACTAACACAAGGATAACTTTTATTCTATTTACAAACCAAACATAGTATAAAAATTAATACATGAATAACTTTTTAATACATGAATAACCAAGTTATTCATGTATTAACTTTGCCCTTATCCAGTAACCAAACGGCCCCTTAAATGTTTTTGTCATCACGGATCATTTGGTTTGTAGTAAATATGTATATTTTTGTTTAGATGAGAATACTAATTGGACGATAAAAATAGTAAGATAATCAAAGAAAAAATAAATAAACTTTTCTATTTTTTGTTTTTGACTCTTTGTGAGTTAATCAATGATGACTTTTTTGAATGTTTTTTCAAACAATAATTGAAATTCATTCCCAAGTTAGAAAGGCCGTGATGCAAAGGGACAAATATTTTTCATAGGATGAAGAATATATAAAGTTGAAAATTAGTGAAAAAATATAAAGTTCACTTTTTCAACTTTATACAAATTTAAGTGCATGACTACTTGTGCACATTCAAAGTTGAAGGACATAAATGTGAAATAAAGTTAAATTAAAGGACACATTTATGTATCATGTCATAAAGAAAAACTTAAATATGTCATCGGATTTTAATAAAAGCTTATTTATATTACTCTCTCTGTCTCTTTTTAGTTGATTACTTTCTTTTTTATACGCATATTAAGAAATAATAAATAAGAAGATAATTTTACTAATTCACCTCTTAAGAAATTTCTTGAGAATTTTACAAACAAATTTGAACACTTTCAACAACTAATATAAGACAACTATTTTTGGAACGGACGGAGTATTCATTAAAAAGCTCAAAATAGTATTGATAACACAATGATTAATTTGTCAGACTTTCCTCTGACAAAAACTGTTGATTGGTTCTTTTACTTCACAGAAAATCATAGCACATTTATATTATTAAATACATAAAGTCCAGTATGTATTGTTTTTGTTTTATCTTACTCTTACGTACTCTTTTCACATGTCCATGCAACTCAAATTCTTTTATTCCCACTTTCCTAATTTAAGTGACACATTTCGGATTTTGAGATTCAAACAAATCTATTTTTTATCATAAATTTTTCATATATCTTTTAAATATTTTGAATTGTCAATTATTGTAACTTATAGTACTTTTTACGTATTTTACAAATATATAAATTTCATTTTAAAAAAATTGAAGATTTCATGAGCAAATTCTCGGTCAAACTTAAACTGTTTGACTCTCGAAAAATAAAATGTATCACATAAATTGAAACATAAGGAGTATAAGATATTGACAATGAAAGTACCAAAATAGGTCTGAGATTTACGGCATAATATAAAAGAGGTGATGTATTTTAAGTCATTAAATTATTGAAGTAATGAGCGTTAGGGAATAGAAACAAAAAATCCACAAAGATATACTCTTTGATTTAAAATTCAGTTATTTTGAGGATAATTTTAAAATATTATAAAATCTTTTCATATTTTTTAAATTGTGTGTTTAATTAAATTACGTTAGATAAATTAAAACGAAAGAAAGAGTATATTAAATGAAATGTTACTCAAAGAAAGAGAATTTTCCTCATGTCTTGCCAATTGAACATTTTTTGTCTTTATTAAGTGCCTTTCCGTTATATAAATGGTCCATTGTTGCTATCTTATTTCTTCGAATTTAGTATTACATGTCAGTTTCATTTGCTTCGGTTTATTGTATCATTTGTTGTTAAAATTATCGTATCATATTAACTTACTTGAGCTTGGGGTCCATCAGAGGCAGACTCTTTATCTTCACAAGATAGGAATAAGTTTGCATATATGCCGCCCTCTCCAAAATCTATTTGTGATATTCCGAAGTTTGTCGCTATATTCAAATGAGCTAACTTGGAATCCCGTTCTAATTCTCTTGGTGCTTCAGAATTTTATATGAAAAAAAGCACACAAAAATTACTTGGCAACATAATTTGAAAGAAGTTAAATATTCGGATTAAGTTTATACAAGAACATCCTATGTTGCTTAGACTCTCCAAAACTGATACTCTGGTTTCCTCCCACTCATTTGCCACAAATCCAAGATAGGATTGAGGGACCATACAATACATAGTGAATATGTATACGTCGAAGAAGATAAAGTACACTTAGATCATAAACAACAAGAATAAATCCAATGTAATTCCACAAGTCGAAGCAAGACAAATGAATAGGGAAAAATGACAACTTTTCTTCGTATTCAAAATCCACCAGACACCCACAATAATAGTTTGTGTATATGATCATATATACATGTTATGATCTTTATCTAAATCCACCAGACACCTGCAATAATAGTTTTTTAGAACCGATGCAGATGAACCCGAAGTGCTCCTTGTATTTTTAGAACGTAACCCACTCAGTCTTCGAGGATTGTCACCTTTTTTATCTTCCTCAAACTTCAAAGAATTTTTCATCTGATCAGCTAAAGAGCTAGAACCCACTTCATTAACACTCTTTTTTTTAGAACCCGACATTTTTTTAACAAATGCTTTAATCTTGAACTGGGTTTTTCTGTAATTGCAAAAGAACCTACAATGTTACAGAATTGAAAACTGTAAATCAATCACCCATAAGAAGAATAACAACAAAATGGAACAAATGGCTTTGGAGAAGAAATGGGGGGAAAGAGGATTTCTCTAAAACCCCATAAATCTCCTCTTCTTCTATACAGTTCAAGAACGTGATTTTTGAACAAATGAAGCAATGTATATCCCTTAGAGCTTCAATCTTGAAATGGGTTTTTCTGTAGTTGAAAAACTGACTGAAAAAACTTACAATGTTAGTGAATTGAAAACTGTAAAGCAATCTCGTGATTTCAATGGGAGAAACAAAGGACGACTGCAAGCTTTTTCTAGAGAGAGAAACAAGCGGTTTACAGAGTATTGTTGAATGTTGAAGAAGAAGAAGAAAGAAATGGAGAGGAACTCTTTATATACTATTTATTTACATGTATATTAAAATATTTATACTATTTATTTAATTATGATTTTAATAAGTTCTTTTTTTTTTTGAAAATCTTTGTTAACTCATTATCTAAACATAATTACTAATTAATTAAGTTTAGTTCGTCTTTGTAAGCTTGTTCATATTTTTGGTTTTGAATTTGAGTAAAGGAGGGTTGCGATAAGATGACAGTAAGTTTCATATTATTGGTTTCAAAATTTAAGTAAAGAATAAGGAGTGTTGCGATAAGATCACATTTAGTTTTCGTATTATCAGTCTTTAATAATTCGAGTAAAGAAGGCGGGTTATGGTTAGATGACATATGATTTTTATATTGTATGCTTCAGGTTCAGTAAAGAGAGGAGAGTTGTGATAAGATGAGAGCTCTTTTTGTATTATTGGTTTCAGAATCTGAGTAAAGAAAGAAGGTTGTGATAAAATGACAGTGAGTCTTCACATTGTTGGTTTTGAATTTGAGTAAGGAGGAGGGTTGCGATAAGATGACGTTAATTTTCACATTGTCGGTTTCGAAATCTGAGTAAAGAAGAAGCGTCGCGACAAGATGATAGTCAATGTAAAACTAACTAATCATGATGAACACAATTAATATGGTTATTGTTGACACATGCTCTTCTATGCACGTATCACGACTTTAAATTATACGATATTAAATAGTGAAATATAGTCTGCAAGAATTTATATACTCTATTTATGTTGAATTATCAATATACAACTAATTGATTCGAGCTCACTTAAGTAGAGATTATGATATGATTTTATATAACAAAATATGATGAATGAGGATTTATATAGTTGATCTGAATTTATTTAGAAGGTAGGGTGAAAATATTGCCATTGGATTTATTACGTTTGATTTGTTAAATTCCTTTATTACGAATAATTATGCCCACTTGTATAAGCTTGTTCATATTATCGATGGCAAATAGATTTAAAAAAAGAAGAGATACGACAAACAATTAGTTACCGTTAACTTAATTAATTTATAATAAATTTTCATAATATGGTTATTGTTGGGACATGTTCACCTAGATGCGTATTACAACAAAGATGATATTAAGTTGTGTACTCAAGTAGTGGATTAATGGGGTACATCAAGTGAAGTTGTTCTAAATATTTGACTTGAAATATGAGATTATTAGGTTCACGTGCCAGTGAGAGGTAACAATTATTTGTTAAATTAGTTTTGGGTCGTACAAGTTAATTCAAACACTAAAAAATTGTAGATATTCCTCTCCCTAATGCCACTCATTTGCCACAAATCCAAGATAGGATTGAGGGACCATACAATACACTACAAAACAGTGAATATGTATACGTTGAAGAAGAAAAAATGTCAACGTATAGTACTTTTTTTAAAAAAATTTAAGCCATCACCATCACAGCTTAAAGCTATTAGGTGTGGGGGGTTTGGCTTAACCCCTACCATGTCTATAATTTTCAACATAAGTTACACAAAAATAGAGGGGGGCATGAACCTAACCTCTGGCAAAAATAGATAGTATCAAAAAAAAAAAAGAAAAAAAGAAAGGGAAGGCAACAAACATATAACCTTCCACTCAATAAGCAAAATACAAGATTCAACTAACAAAAAAAATTACATTTGTCATATCTTCTTTTATGCAAGGTAGTTGCCATCTATCTAGTTGAAAGAGTCCCTTCGCATCTTTCGGGAGTTGTTGATAAGAGAAGTAGAAGGTACCATTTCCACTCAATGAAGCTAATTTGGCTTGGAAGTCAGCCACTTGGTTGGCTTCTCTTTAGCAATGTGAGATGCTCACTTCTGCCCCTTCCATAGCCTTGGAAGTTCGTTTGATAAGGTTTTTCAGCTTCACATTGTTAGTGTTTTTTTCTTTGAGCATATTTGTAACGACCATTGAGTCCAACTCCAAATCGTATTTGTTGTATCCTGCTCGATTACACCATTATGTTGCATAGAGTGCTGCCATTGCTTCTGCTTGATTGCTGCTTTTACATTGAATTGGGACTGAGAAAGCCATAATGAGATGGCCAGTGTCATCTCTGAGAACCCCTCCAATGCCAGCCTTGGAAGTACTTTCTTGCATATAGCTTCCATCTGTGTTGAATTTGATCCTTCTGTTCACAGGCTCGATCCAAACAACTTGCCTCCATCTAACAATAGGTCTGTACCTTTCAATTCTTGAGCAAATTTGAACCCATTTTCCTGTTAAGTCACAAGTTGGGAAGGCAACACAAATAGCTGCTTTGATGTTCCATAAAATTTGCACTTCCATTCTAGTTGTCAAGTATTTGGTCTGATCTCTATATCTACAAGATGTCTAATTTTTCCAGATTTCCCATGCTATACACATGGGAGTGATTTGTTGGACCATTTCATGCACACTGTTGGCAGTGTTCATATTCCACCAAGCATTGAAGAGAATTCTAATGCTGCCTCCTAGGTGATTAATCCCAAGGGGGTTTCCAAAGTAATTCCATATATGCTTAGCCATCTCACTATCACTAAACACATGTTGAATTGATTCATTTTGAGGTATTGTGTAGCATAGGCATTTGGTATCCATTGGATTACCAAACCTTTGGAGTACCTCATCAAAAGGTAGCTTTTTGAGCATTATTCTCGAGGTAAGAAAGGATATTTTGAAGGGTAAGCACTTGTGCCAAACCTTACTTAGGATGCCATCTTTCTGTCTCACTTCTCTTATGCTTTGCCAAGCAGAAGAATTTGTATATTGACCATCCTGAGTAATGTTCCAAACAGCATAGTCATTTTCATTAGCATCCCCAATAGGAATGTTAGTAATATATAAGACAATGTTTTCAGGGAGATCTTCCCTTAATTTATTCATGTTCCAGTTACCACCATCAATATAGTCCATAACCTTGGAGTTGTTATTATACACATGGTCTGGGTACAGAATAGCCAGTGGCCCTTTCTCACACCAATTATCCCACCACATATTACAACTACCACTGTTAATTTTCCAGAAAATGTTAGGTTCAACAACCTATCTAGCATTGACCATGAACTTCCAAGCTTGTGAATTACCAGAGGTCCAAGCTTTAACAGAAGGATAGACCCTGTGACAATACTTAGCTTTCATAAAATCAGCCCAGAGAGACTGATTAGTTCTAAATCTCCATCATCTTTTAACGGCCAAGGTTTTAGAGATGTCATACATGTTTCTAATACCTATACCTCCTTCATCTTTAGGAACACAAAGATTTTTCCAAGATCTCCAATGGTGCTTGTCTCTGTTCTCATTAAAACCCCAAAACAATCTTGCAAAATGTTTTTCTAACAGATTAATAGCACCAATGGGAGGATCAATAGCAGAAAGAGTATAAATAGGGAGTGATTGAAGAGCACTTTTGATCAAAACAGTTTTACCCCCATAGGTGAGCATCTTACCCTGCCAACCATTGAGTATTTTTACCACTTTTGTAACCATATCATCAAAGTAAGAAATCTTTTTCCTACCAATATAAATAGGGCAACCCAAGTAAGTAAAAGGGAAATTCTTTTCCAAAAACCCAGTACACTGTCTCATCCTGTTGATTCTGTAAGCACTAGCCTTAGGGTTAGTCAAGAAAAAGCTTTTATTCTTATTGACTTCTTGCCCCGAAGCTTTCTCATAGTAGTTGATCTGTTTCATGATGAGCTTAACAGACTTACTCTTACCACTACTGAAAATAACAATATCATCAGCATATGCTAAATGGTTAATCTGAGGACCTCTTTGATGCATCGAGAAAGGAATAAAATTGTCATGAGTATGTAAACTATTTAAAGTTCTAGAAAGGACCTCAGCACCAAAAATAAATAAAGAGGGGGACAGAGGATCACCCTGTTTTAAACCTTGAGCAGAAGAGAAAAAACCATTTCTAGATCCATTAATCAAAATAGAATACCACACATTAGAAATTAAATTCCACACTAAATGTGTCCATCTCTCTGAGAAGCCAAATCTATTAAGAACATCCATTAGGAAATTCAAGCCATTCTATCATATGCCTTAGCCATATCTAATTTGATGGCAATATTACCACCAGTATTATGCTTAGACATACCATGAGTTATTTCTTGAGCAAGCATGACATTTTCAGTAATCAATCTGCCCGGAATGAAACCACTTTGATTAGCAGAAATGAGTCTATGTAAAATAGGATTGAGCCTTCTAGCAAGAATTGTAGAAACAATTTTGTTAGAAAAATTACTTAAGCTAATAGGCCTTAATTCAGAAAAGTTAGAAGGGGACTCAATTTTAGGGATAAGAGCCAAACACGTGTGAGTGAAATATTTAGTGAGTTTTTTTCCAGAGAAAAATTCAGCAACAAAGTCACAAACATCATATTTAATAATATCCCAACATGTATGAAAAAACTTACCATTGAAGCCATCAGGTCCTGCACTGCTATCTGCAGTCATACTGAACACTGCATTTTTAATTTCATCCTCCATGGGCGCTGTGTGAAGCATATCATTATCCTCTCCAGTAATCAACTTTGGTATGCAATCCAAAGTGCCACTGTCAAGGTTAGGTTGCCCCATATTGAAGAGATTCTTGTAATGTCTAATAGCAGCCCTTGCAATCATGTTGTCCCCTTCAATCCAGTTGTCTCTGTGGTCTTTGATTCTATGAATAAGAAGTTTCTTTCTTCTGTCTCTTAGCACACTGTGAAAATATTTACTGTTGTAGTCCCCATCTTTGAACCAATTGATCCTAGTTTTTTGCTTTAGTAAAACATCCTGCATTCCAAGCCATTTAACATATTCCGCATGCTCCCTGTTCAAATCTTCCCTGCTTTGTTCATTGTTATTTAGAGTGTCCAGTTCTTCAAGAAGTTGAACTTTGGTCTCCCATTTGTTAACCTGCTCATGAATATACCCAATGGTCTCTCTAGACCATTTACTGAGATTTTTTTCTTAGAACCTTTAACTTACACTGGAGTCTCCACATTGCATTGCCTGTCACATCCATGTTCCAAGAATTTTGAACAACCTCAAAAAATCTGACTGTTGAGTCCATAAATTTAAGAATCTAAAGTATCTGATGAAGTCGTTTTGATTGGAAAGGGTTTCCATGAGAAGAGGCCTGTGATCAGAACCCGTCCTAGCTAAATGCTTGATGGTATTGGTATGATAGCTTTGAGCCCATAGATCATTAACAAAAACTCTATCAAGCCTTTTCCATATTCTTTTACCGGGTCTTCTATTATTGCACCATGTATATTTAGGTCCAACAAAACCCAAATCAGATAGACCACAAGCTTCCATAGTGCTAATAAAGTCAAAACATCTGCTAGCCCTATGAGGTTTACCTCCTACCTTTTCATCAGGGTCCATAATAGCATTGAAGTCCCCTCCTACACAACATGGATCATTGATAGAGCTACTTATATTTTCCATGCTGTCCCATAAGTCTCTTCTATCCCCGTCAGTGAAGTTCTGCCTCTTGAAGCTTTGACACTAAGCTTTTGTTTATAGATTCATTTTTTTGAATCTGTGAGAATTTCTCCTTTCTATTAAGAGAAGTTCTAGAGTCTAGCAAGTCAACATCTTCATTGAGAATTGCATCGGGAGGTACTGTTGTTTGATTAATGATCTGGAGAGACCTCTTTTGTGCTTGTTCTCTTCTTTTTCCAGGAGAGTTAGTCACATCTTTGATTTTTTTTTGCCTTTTTCCATTTTTCATTTCCTTGCTTCTGCCTCTAGTTTCAGTGATATTCTCTTTTTGGTTTGTGCTTCATCCTTTTGCATTTGTGTACCTTCCTCTTCCTTGTTACTGGATTCATCAGAGTCTGTCTCTTCTCTGTAAATGGTGTTGTCCTCTGGGTTTGTAATAGGTTGCTTTGCTATCTGATTGCTGACATGCTCACAGTTCAATTCAACATGTTCTTGATTTATCAACTCACGATGTAAGTTTGTGGACATCATTTTCTCATTGTCATCAGATTTTTCTTTTTGATGAGTGTTTTCCACTCTTTTCTCAGTGTTATCAACCATAGTATTGTCATTCTTCCTTGTGCCATTGCGCTAATGTTGGTACCATTTTCTGCTACTACAATTTTTTGTGATTGCCCAACCTCCACAAGTTCCACAGATTCACTAGGTTCAACATGTTCAACAGTTTCAGTTCTTTGCTGCCCATCATTGTGATTCTTTCTTCTGCTTCTTTTGATGCTAGATATAGCAGGTTTGAACATAAGCTTGCTCCTCTTTTTTGGAACCTTATTCTTCTTCTTCGTACTTCTGATTTTGCTCTTGATCTCACCAAGTTTCTCTGCCAAAGTTTGCTCCTCGTCAGAATTTTTTTGCTCTTCTTGTACAATCTCAACCTTGCTAATTTCCTCCTCACTATTTTCCAGATTCACATCAGCCTGATTCTCTTTCAAAACACCTACCTTTTCGTCATTACTCCTGATTTTCTCCAAAATCCTACAAGTCATCACATTATATCCCATTTTTCTACAGTGCTTACAATATTTAGGGATATTCTCGTATTCTAGTTTTTGATTGAAGCCTCTCAATGGACATTTATCATCTTCCAAGCCCACCCAAACAGTGTTGGGTTGAGGTTTAAGCAAATCAACTTCAACTCTAACTTTGGCCATGCTCGGCCTAGTTCTACCATTAGTGGCCACATCCATAGCTAAAGGAGTTCCAACCGAGCTAACGATTTGTTTAATATAATGCCATGTATGCATGTGGAAAGGCAAACCTGGTAGAAGAACCCACACAGGTGCTACAGGGATGTCTTCTTCCGGCTTGAAGTTGGGGGTCCATTTCTGCAACCACATTTGGAGTCCTTCCATTTCGATAACCCTTCTGTACCAAACCATATTGAAGTCGTCTTCATTTGTAAATTCCAAAAACACATTGTGGTTGTCGTACACGCCGATCTTAACAGAACCCCTAATTGCGAAGAGCTCCTTGAAGCTTGACCTAATTCGATCCTTTAATTGGTGTTGCTTCATATGAGCTTTCGCTTGACATGCAAATAGCTGCGAATTCAATATCAACAATTCAGTCCCAGCACTTGAATTTTCATTCACCTATTCGTCACAAAATGTGACCACTAGAGATGCCTTACCTCAGCAGATGCCTGAGCTCCAGAAGTAGTTGCTGCCTCAGCTTCTTTTAACATAGTCGTCCAATCTCCAAGTCTCCGGGCGTCATATGTTTCTCCACTTTCAACTTGTGCAACTCGGCTTGATCTGGTATCTGACCTAGGGAAAAAAAGTGCTCCGTTGCATTTTCAACCGGTCCGAACCTGTAAGTTTTACAGAAAAGGGAGATTCCAGACTGCTATTACAAAATAGCTAACTAAAAGAAAATAACACAACTCATAGCATAACCCTAATGAGATAGTTCTCCACTATATATAGGCATCTTTAGTGCACATGCTCATTCCTTTAACCAGGGTCCCAAATGTAATTTGATAGTATATCTGTTGGGTCTTCCATCGTGGCTAGATTCGTAACATTACTCCGCCCCTCGAAAAGAACCTTGCCCTCAAGGTTCGAGTAAAGTAGCACCAAGATCATATTGTTGTCATGTTTGTCTCTATCCGTGTTAGCAATCCAAACAAAGTCCTGTCCAGAAGCTTCAATTGCCAAAGCAATATCTCTGTGCATTTGATCTACCAACCAGTTGAACAAGTTTGCCTCAAGGACAGCCAAATTGTGCAGAACAACAACATTGACATCTTGAATAACTAAGCATGCATTCCCCATCTCCAAAGAGTTACAATCACAACCCTTTTTGTTGTCAGCAATGCAGGTAGAATAGATCCTGTCATCCTTATGTCGTTTCCTATAAAATCCAAGATTTAGTCCATAACGTAATGCTCAAGATGTTTCACAATATTGTGTATAACCCTCACCAACAAATGCCCACTGATTCTCACACTTACTGCAACACTCAACATCACTATTGGCCCAAAATTCATACTCTACTCGTGCATCCGGGTCTGTTGATTGAAACCTGAGACATGTACTCCAGTAGGTAATGGGACTGATCTCGCCATTAAAAAATCCAAGAGTTATTGGTGCTATGATAATAAGGAAGAAATCAAACCCATCAGTTGGAAATAAAGATGATTTGCTGCTGCTAACAGGTGGCATAATAACAGAACTCTCCTCATTAAATCTTTTTCCAAATTCAAGAGAATGCCTAGCTAAATCCAAGGCTAACATACACGGCGGTACCAATTTAGCTTCTGTAGAAAATAATGAAAGTTCACTTTCAATCATAGACAGGGTCCAGCTATCATTTTCACAAGTATGCACTGTAAAATCGATAACTATGAGTGCCCATGCTAATGTTGCAACAATATCATATGCAATCAGTACACTGAAGAACCATCTCTGGTGGTTCGCCCAGCCACGTTGGACATCCACGCCAATTACAATATCGTGAACAAATAGGTCCAGAGAAAAGCTACAAAACCAGGTTACCGGCAGATTATCGCACCAAATCGTAACCAGCTCCACAAACAATGCAACGAGCTTCATTAGCATGTCATCTTTACTTATCCTCTTAGCAGACTCTACCCTGGCAAGATGTGAACCTAGAACTTGAACTATAAGATGATTTGGAAACTTCAATTCTTCTCTAAAAGATGAGCAGACTGCACGAACAAGAGAAATGCACTGATTATTGCTAAGCAACAACAAAGGACTCGCAGGTGCAAGTTGGATTCCCAAAACTGGAGCGTCCAAAATATAACACATCTGACTCAGAGTAGTATCCCACATACTCTCCAAATTCGGAACTATTACAATCTCAAAAATATCGGAACAATTTATGTGTTTATAATGGGCAACGTTTTCTGACAAATATGCCAGAGTGTTGTGGCCTAAGTTGCTCGGACTCGGGTGCGGGTGTCCGATACAGGTGCGGATCTAGATGTCGGATCCTTCATGATCTAATCTTTAAGATTCGGGGATATGGATCCATGTAGGGATAGGGGTGCGGGGATTCGCCTAAAAATAATTAAAATATCTAAAAGTAGAGTTAGAAAACCTAAATAATGAGATATTATGTAAAGAACTTGAGGAGAATCCTGAAAGGAGATTAAAGAAAAAGGAGTGACATAGAAATTTCTATGTAAAAGGTATTCCATTTTCTTCAATTTCACCTTAGCTTTTGTATTGATTACAGAAATCACTAAAAATGTCTAGACTTACCCCATCTATTTTGGTCAAAGTACCCAAATCGGTTGACCAAATCGGGCATGGATCCCACACCCATGTCGTGTCGACACTGGTGCGGCACCAAAAGTGAAGAGTCCAAGCAACTTAGGTTGCGGCTCTTAACCTGCAAACAAGTCGGAACAGACCGGTGGTGCCATAGAGTAACATAGCAGGCAATAGCAATGTTCTCACATAAATGGCTATCAAGTGTGTCAAGCAAAGGAACTTGTCCAATTGGATTCAGCTAGAAGAACTCGGGCGTCTTGTGTGAGACACGCATTGCAAAATTCCTATCGAGCTCAATCTGTACCGTAGCATAGGTTACAACAAGAAGTTCCATGAAGGCATTCTCGTGTGCATCTGATGCGTGTGAAATAAGAGTCATGCCGTTAGACTTGTGAATACAGAGATATGCTAGTGTGGAATGGTCATAAGCTCTGAATATAGAGAAAGTCAGATTGAAAGCCTCTTCAAACTCTAATGTAAAAACAAGAGACTTGTCCGCAATAGCCGACCTGATTCACTCCAAGCTTTATTGTTAGTATCGCATGAAACGCATTAAATGAGAGACACCACTGAAGACTGCTATCTAACATAAGGGTGACACCTTCTATCATTGATAGTATAAAATAAGAAAAAATTATCGAATTCCCTGTTGTTGATCTCATCAAGTCAAATTGGCAATGCATACCAATTGCCTCTCCTTGGGGGTTTTCAGCGAACACCTTGGAACAGTGGCATGTTTGGGACATACTATCAAATAGTTGTTGAGAGGACCGATTCCACACGCGAGGATATCTTTCTAATATGTTAGAAAACCTGTGAGGTGTCTCGGCCACATGAGACAAGGAATCACGTAGCTGCCCAGTATCAACCCAAGCATCCACAACACTACCAAAGGTTAAAATATCTAGTAATGGCTCAAGCTCAAAATGGAGATGTGAGCATGTTTTCTTATGACAACAACAAGTATCCAGTACTTGACCAAGAGGAAGCTTCTCACCCGAGAGTTCAAATTTGTTGTGTTGTCCGGTGACATAGGACGGAGAAGAAGAGTTGAAATTGGTGAATAAGCATGAGCAATGGTTAATAGAACTGGATGCACATTTAGATATACTCCCATTTGTAGAAACATGGACATTTAACTGGATATTCCCTAAGATTGGGGCAAAAATCCTCTAGAACAAACTCTCGGTCGTTAGCAACCATAGTGTTTTGAACCGCATTCATTGAGCCTTGAAATTTGTCTTGTAAATGGCACACCTCTTCTGATATTTCATCTTCTAGATCAGAGTGACCCTCCGAGCTAAAGGTTGTTGCATCATAGTCAAAATGGGCACGAGAAGGATCAACAAAATACCTTGGTGCAGTAATGGCGGTGTTCTGAAATCGCAAGACCACTTGCTCTTTAAAATGCTTCCAATCAACTAATTGATTATTGCGATACATTCAATGAAACCATTCAAGGGCATCACCATCGAAATAGGAGGAGACATAATGTAATTTGTGGGCATCCGAGATGGCATAAAAATCAAAATAGAGCTCCGCCAGTAAAACCCAACCCGCTGCATTGTAGCCGCTGAATTGACCCATCTCCACTAGAGACGACTGAGATTGCATTAAAGCAACATGAGAGTGCAGACCTTGAAGCAATTTCTGATTAGACTCTGTAAGGGAATGAAAACTAGAGACTGATGAAGTGAAAATCTATTTGTGATATTATACTGTTATTGCAATTACTAAAATTCTTTGAAAATAACCTCTATTGTCCATCGAACATAAGTTTATTTTATCTATGAAACAAGAGTTGAGGATATTACAAAAAGTTACATACAACGAAAATAGTGTATCACATTGTCTATTAAGTCCAAATTTCAATTGTATTAACTTATGAACAATTCGAACAAAATTTTTTCAGTCTAACGTAATTTGTACGGCAAGCACTGCCAAAGTGTCTTTTTATTTATAGACTTTGTTGCCTCTCTTATTTTGGACCATACAGTAACACAGTGAATATGTATACGTCGAAGAAGATACAGTAGACTTGATCATCAACAACAACAATAAATATAATGTAATCCCAGAAACTCGCATTTCACATCAATGTATGTATCAAGAAGCAAGACAAATGAATAGGGAAAAATGATAACTTTTATTTATAGAATTCTTAACAACATCATCATTTTATCACTAATCCAGTAACTATCCACCAGACACCCACAATAGTAGTTTGTGTATATGATCATATATACATATTATGATCCACCATCTAAATCCAACCACGACAGCTACTTTCTCTTCTTTCTAACTCTTCAGCTATATATTGCCGAAAAATCAACGCTACACTGTTCTCAACCAGCACAGCTACTTGTTTGTGATTGTTGGTTCGTTCGGGTACCACGCCGGCACAAGTTTACTAATGATTGACTCGGGTACCACGCCCATATAAGTTTATAGATAGGAGATGACTCATATGTTGTTTTTCAATGAAATTCTCCTAGATAAAAAGATGTGGATGTCGAGGATTTAAAGGTTAGTAATGTAGTCAAGCGTTTGTCTAATTTCCTTCCCAAAATTAGTATTATTACTTCGTTGCTATCTTATTTCTTCGATTTTAGTATTACATGTTGTTTCATTTGCTTCAGTTTGTCGTATCATTTGTTGTTAAAACTGTTCTCTTATCCATTATTTTCAACATGATTCTTTTTGCTACTATATTTGCTTTATACACTTATTTTCAATACTTCTTTACTTGAGCCGATGGTCCATCGGAAGCAGTCTCTTTGTCTTTCCAAGGTAAGGATAAGTTTGCATATATATCGCCCTCTCCAAAATTTATTTGTGATATTACACAGAGTAAATTGTTATTGTAATTATTAAAATCCTTTGAAAATAACATCTATTGTCCATCAAACATAAGTTAATTTTATCTATGAAACAAGAGTTGAGGATATTACAAAAAGTTACATACAATGAAAATAGTGTATCACATTGTATTAACTTGTGAACAATTAAGCAGTCGAACAAAAATTTTCCAGTGTAACGTAATTTGTTGGGCAAGCACTGGCAAAGTGTCTTTTTATAGACTGCGTTGCCTTGCCTATCTTATTTTGGACCTTTATACACTATTGTGTCCTTTTCCACACCTTGTTTGTGATATTCCCATTCTAATTCTCTTCGTGCTTCAGAATTTAATATGAAAAAAAGCACACAGAAATTACTTGGCAACATAATTTGAAAGAACTTAAATATTCGAATTAAGTTTATACAATAACAACCTATGTTGCTCGGACTCTCCAAAACTGATACTCTGGTTTCCTCTCACTCATTTGCCACAAATCCAAGATAGGATTGAGGGACCATAGAATACACAGTGAATATGTATACGTCGAAGAAGATATAGTACACTTGATCATCAACAACAACAATAAATCCAATGTAATTCCACAAGTCGAAGCAAGACAAATGAATAGGGAAAAATGACAACTTTTATTCATATTCAAAATTCACCAGACACCCACAATAGTAGTTTGTGTATATGATCATATATACATGTTATGATCTTTATCTAACTCCAACCACCACAGCTACTTTCTCTTCTTTCTAACTCTTCAGCTATATATTGCTGTAAAATCAACTCTACAATGTTCTCAACCAGCACAGCTACTGTTCAGCAATGCTAAAAATATCAATAAAATGTCAACCATGCTCCTAATCCTGGAAATTCTTAACCATGACCTCCAACAACTGTGGAGTGGCAGTAATCAGATCCGCCATGCGACTGCCATTCTTGTAAATCTTAAATGTAGGTACTATTGTAATGTTCTCTGCTGCAGCGATTGCGGGGCTCTGTTTCACGTCCACCTTCAGTAGAAAACAGAAGAAAAAATATAAATTACTATGAGTTTTCTTCATTCCCCTGTTGTGCATGTAAAATCATTGTAAGAAATATAATAGCAGCTTAGAGTCTAGGCATTTTGAAATTCAACAGGCAACCCGGCCCCCCTTTCCCGTCTGCCTGAAAAGCACGACGTTGCCTATGATTGTTTACCTTGAGAAAACTTACTGAACGATATTTGGTGCTTAAGGTATCCATGACTGGGGACATCCACTCGCATTGTAGGTTGAATTCTTCTTTAAAATGGACCACAGATGCACCTGCAGTTTTCAACAGTAGTTGTTGAGTTATATAGTAAATTATATACGGAAGGTTAACATACTGATGCAGGAAAGCCTACCAGATGACTTTATCACAGCCCGGAACTTCTCAAGATCTGAAACCAACTCTACCTTGCCACCAACTTCTCTGCGTGACTTCTTTAATTCAACTTGGGCATGGGATAACTGTTCAGCAACCTCTTTGTTATTTGGAAGTTCCTGCCGCAGAATCTCATAATCTCTCACAGCGTCAGCCCATCTTTCCAGCTATAATGCATTGCATACGATCAAATTTATGATTTTTGCTCAAACAGCAGCAATTATCAAGAAAAAGTAAAAAGAACTCTTATAGTAAGCACTAATTAAGATTTAAAGGTGGCATGTCACCTTGACATTTGAGGCAGCTTTTCGATAAAGAGCTTTAGTATAATGTGGCTGGATAAGGAGAGCATGGTTGCAATCATCCAGAGATTTTTCCCACTGTCCAAGTTTATACCAGCAAGTTGCTCTATTGCAGTAGAGAATTGAATTCGAAGAATCTAGCGAGAGCCCGTCCCCATAAGCATTACAAGCGTCTGCATATTTTCCAGAAATAAAAAAATCGTTGCCAAGAGTACGAGCTCGCCCCACCAGCCTCATGTTTTTGAGTAAACCAGTAACTTCAGCACTTTGAAGATCAACTTGTGCAGCTCTTTCAATGGCAATACACGCATTATCAAACCTGCAGATATTCATGATCGGTTCACTCATAATATGGCTGAACCTCTTTTATTTCTATATTACAACCTATGCTAAGTGATAAACTCACCTTCCAAGAGTGCTGTCAATCTGAGCTACGACAAAGAATATGTATGCTTCAGAGAGCATCCCAAAAATTTTTGACTGGCATGCTGCGGCAGATTGCTCATACGTCCTAGCTTTATATATCCACAATTCAGCATCCTTTAATTGGTGTAGCTTCAAATGAGCTTCCGCTTGACATGCAAATAGCTGTGAATTCAATATCAGCAATTCAGTACCAGCACTTGAATTTTCATTCACCTATTTGTCACAGAACGTGACCACTAGAGATGCTTTACCTGAGCAGATGCCTCAGCTCCAGAAGTAGTTGCTGCCTCAGCTTCTTTTAACGTAGTCGTCCAATCTCCAAGTCTCCGGGCGTCAGTGCAGTTGCTGATATGTTTCGCCACTACTTGCAACTTCTGCAATGTGGCTTGATCTGGTTTATGACCTTGGAAAAATAAGTGCTCCCTTGCATTTTCAACCTGTCCTAAACTGTAAGTTTTACACGAATGAGATTGCGCTCATAGTTCTAGACAAAATAAGCAAGGCAAATGCCAATAATTGAATTCAGATAAGGAATTGACCGAATGCTGTGGCAAGTTTAATTACAAACTGCGAAGAAACGAAGAGATTTGATAATAGAATTGATGGTAGAAGCTACCAATAAAGAGGGGAAAGGAAAGAAAGGGAAAAACACAACTTCTCGGAGCACAATCTAACTAAAAGAACAAGAAAACATCCCTGTTCCAGAAAATAGTTCTGCTGCCAAAACACACTGCACTTCAAGACCAACTTCGAATAGCGAGAGAAATGACAATATAAGACATAACTTTGAACCAGGAAAAATAAAATGTGAAAGGGAAAACAGCAATAACATGTATGAAAGTACATAGCGAACAAGTCAAAGAAACAATGACCACAAACATCCAAACAGACAAGACCATCAACTTTTAATCCTCCAAAGCAATCAACACATATCCTGCATCCAGTTTGACATTTGTATGGTAATATACATACACAAAAAATATCAATCAAGAAAGTTTTACATTAGCAAATAACAAGGCCAGCAAAGATAAGCAAAATAACACATTTGCCGCATAATATCTAATATAACCTACAGAAAGTTCACCACATTTTGAAATATTCGTGATCAACAATAAGCGAACGGGCATGTAGATTCTAAAGATTTGAACATTATATATCACTTGCCTATGTAACAAAGATAATCAAATATAGCACATTTAACACGTAATTTCCGATACAACCTACATAAATTTTACCACATATTCAAGATTTGTCGGTAACTGAATCACGAACACACATAGAGATTCTAAACATTATGAACTTTTAATATCACTTACCTAAGTAGCAAAGCTAATCAAATATAGCACGTTTCTCCTATACAACCTACATAAATTTCACCACATTTCCAAGATTTGTTTTGGCAAAAACACACACAGAGATTCTATATCACTTACGTAAGTAACAAAGATCCTAAACGCTGGTGTGCTCGAACATATGTTGGAGACAATCTAATGGCTTGTTCACATTCCCTCACTGCTTCCGCTATTCGCTTGAGACCAATCAATGCAGCAGCTCGATTACAATGAAATCTAGCGTCGGCCGGAGAAATTGCTATAGCTCTATCATAAAGACTCAAGGCTCGTGAAAATTTAGCCTTCTTGTAAATCTCATTCGCTTGTGTATTCAACTCCTCGGAACTGGAGGCAACACCACAGGATTCCGGAGAAGCAAATTTGAAACCCATTTCAGAATCACTCTTCTTTTTAGAACCCGACATTTGGAACCTACAATGTGAAAACTGTCAATCAATCACCCATAAGATTTCTCTAAATATGAATTTCTCTAAAACCCCATAAGTCTCCTCTTCTTCTATACAATTCAAGAACGTGATTTTGCAACAAATGTATATCACTTACAGCTTCAATCTTGAAATGGGTTTTTCTGTAATTGAAAAAATGACAGAAAAAACTTACTATGAAGACGAAAATGGAATCACCAACAAGAAAATGGAAAAAATGGCTTTGAAGACGAAAAAAATGAGATGGGGATGTCGTGATTTCAATGGTAGAAACACGAATGAATGAATGAATGAATGTGAGCTTTTTCTCTAGAGAGAAACAAGCGGTTTTCAGAGAGCTTGTATACTGTTACAGAGAGAAAGGAGAATTGTTGAGGAAGAAGAAGAAGAAGGGGAACTATTTATATACTGTATTTAATTATGATTTTAAAAACTAATTATTAAGATATAATTACTACTCAATTGATTAAGTTGAAAGTTAATTTCGTATTACTGATTTCAAAATTTGAGTAAAGAATAAGAAGGATTGCGATAAGATCAGAGTTAGTTTTCATATTATCGGTTTTAATTAATCTGAATAAAGAAGATGAGTTGTAATAAAATGATAGTTGATTTTCACATTGTCAGTTTCGAGTCTGAGTAAAGAGAGGAGCTAGTGACAAGATGATAGTCAACGTAAAGTTAATTGGTCATGACGAAATTAATATGATTATTGTTGAGACGTGTTCTTCTATGCATGTATACGACTTTAAATTATACGATATTAAATATAGGTAAATATAGTCTATGCGAATTTGTTCACTCTATTTATGATGAATTATCAAAATACAGATATTATTGGTTCGAGCTCACTTAAGCATAAATTATGATATGATTTTAAATAACAAAATATAATGAATGACGATTCATATAGCCGATCAGAATTTATTTAGAAGTGGGGCTGAAAATATTGCCATTGATTTTGTTACATTTGATTTGTTTAAATCCTTTATTACGAATAACTATGTCCACTTGTATAGGCTTGTTCATTATCAATGGCAAATAGATTAACTAAAAGAGAAGACGAAGAAGAAGAGATACGACAAATGATCCGTTATCATTAACTTAATCAATTTATAATGAATTTTCATAATATGATTATTATTGGGACATGTTCACCTGAACACGTATTATAACAAAGGTGATATTTTATTTTTTTGTCTTGACAACTTTTTTTTTTTAATTGGTTAATTAGAAACATTTTCTATAAATATATACAACCCAAATTAGCAATAAAAAACGTGTTTAGGATCCATATCTTCTCGGTATATCAATTTCTATTAATTGAGAACATGAATTCCTTAAGTTAAGTATTATATACTAATGGCATGTGTTAAAAATCTTTAATTATTAATTAGTGGCGTGTTTAGAAGATACTATTAAGTATCAAATATTAATCGATTAAGAGTTTGGCCTTCCACCAAATGGATGCTTTAATTTATATATACCTTTTTAGCTTTTCATTTAGTGTTCAATAATTATTAGGTATTGGAGATCAATTTTCCACATACATTTATAAAATAATGTTTTATTTGTGTATGTAGAGTAGTAAGTTTTATCCTAAAAGTTATTGTTGTGTGATCAAAATATAATAGGAAGTTCAAGCTACCAAAAAACAATATATTCTACGAGTTAAGCACACTCAGTGATAGAAGTACCATACATTACGAAATGAACCTCGATCGTTGCATGTAATAAGATAGCAACTACCAATTTTCTTTTATTTTAATTACGTGATCTTCTTTTATATTTTCTGAATAATCATTAGACTTATAATTGGGAATATGTACCATTTTTTTCATTTGGTGTTCGATATCTGTATTGGAGCTCGACTAATCACGGTTCGTACCACGTAGGGTTCATACCTTTTTTTTCTTAGCCATGACTCTTAGAGAAGTAGCCTCATTCGCACCACATGTTTAAGCAGTGGAATGTGTCCCATTTAAACCACCTCAACGTTTATTAGAACTAATTCTGTTTCACCACAGCCATAAAATATTGAAAATTAATATATAAAGAAAATATAAAAGTAAACACATTTAAAATTGGCACCCAAAAAAAAAGAAAAAAAATACCATAAATAAATGATTAGTTGATAACTTGATAATGAGTGTATTCTTATAATTGAAGTATAATTAGTTTATTATTAGTTTTTTTTAATGACTAGTTTATTAAGTATTAATTTTTAAAAGTTTTAATCAGTATGAATTGTAGTAGAATGATCGAGATTCCTTCGCTCATAATCAGAGATCTTGAATTTGATCACTTTTTTACTGAAAAGGTCGATCCAATTAAATGAATCTTACAATATGTGAATCCAAATTTCATCAAATTTTAAGGCTTGATCAAATATCGTGTGAGAAAATGAAAAGAATAAAAAAAGTTTTTAAAAGTATACATTGCTTGCATATTAGCCATATTAATTAGTTAACTCAACCTTCTTTATATACTAATACTAATTCTTTGTTTCGAAAAATAGTTTAGCATTTGTAGATATATACCTAATACCATTTTATTGTTTAGCTACAATATTTAATTTTTTTATAAAAAAGAATTAAAAAGAAAATCATTCTTAATATGTTGAAAATGTTTTAGAATTGCTCTTAGCGTTAAAATTTTTGTCTAAAATCTCCTTCTTTTAATAAAAAAAGTTGATGTGGAAGTGTTTTTTAAAATTAAATATATGGCATTTATTTATTGATTCATAAGTATATAATTAGACCCATTAATCCAAACCAACAATTTATCTGTTTTAATTTATTTATCTTAGTCTTTTTTTTAAAATCTGTTTCAAAAGTGAATATTTTTTTCTAATTCGATAACTCTTTAGTTTCAACATAAACCCGATTCGAGCCAATTTTTGAACACTAGAAAATATTTTAAGATAATTTTTTTAAAATCTAATCAAATTTTATGGTCAAACAAATATTTGAAAATAAAATTTTAAAATCTATGGTCAAATGCTAACTTAATTTAAGAACACAAAATCCAAGAGTCTTCTTTATTTACTAAACTTTTTGAGTCCAATCAAATCAAATATAAAATTAAAATTTTGTGAGTAGAAGTAAAATTTCTCTCCAAAACAAGAGAAATTTTATTTTGTAAGGTATGATGAGCCAATTTTAGGTAACTTTAAAATATTTTGATGACAAAATTTTAAAGTCTAATTAAATTTCATGGTCAAACAAATATTTGAATATAACTTTTCAAAATCAAATCAAATTTCATGGTCAAACAGATATTTGAAGATAAATTTTCAAAACTTCATCATATTTCTATTTGATTTCATGGTCAAATAGCAATTTGAATATAAAATTTAAAAATCTAATCAAATTTTATAGTCAAACATATTTTTTAAAAGAAATTTTCAAAATTAAATCCAAAATTTGCAGTCAAACGCTAATTTTGTTTAATTAATAAAATTCAAAAAAATCTACTTTTTTTTTATGTTCAGTCAAACTAAGATAAATAAATTTAAATGAGCGGGATAATAAACATTGATGGGTATATTTTGTGATTTACAATAAACATTTGAATATCAAAAGAAAAAAAAGAAGATAACGGTTACCACATATCACAAATTACACTTCACCATTTTGCTTTGGGCCTACATGGTCATTAGGTGGCATCCACATAGACTTTCATGTTGGGCCCGGCCCAATATAACATACTTGTAATGTTTAATAAAATAGAAGCATAAGTTATGTCGGAATTTATGCATCATTTTATGCGAATAAAATATGAAATAAATTATGTCGGAATTTATGTATCATTTTATGAGGATAAAATGTGAAATAAGAATATACAGACTAGTAATATATGAATTAGATATACGAAACCATTATAATAAGAATATTTTTTATTTTCTTTAAAAAGTAAACAATTATTTTTTAACTATACGTTACAACAACAATAACATACTTAATCAGAGTAATTTCATAACGTGAGATATGGGGAGGGTAGTGTACGCAGACCTTACCTTTACCCAGGAGGTGTAGGGTATTTCTGATAGACCATCGGCTCAATGGAATACAAATAAAGCACGACAAAGCATTACAAAGTAAATAAATAAAATTTAAAAACGATAATTGAAATACAAAAATTGGCAAATAAGCAATAGCAATCGAGGAACAAGAAGCTACATGAACAATTCTACTACTATTAGTATGGAAGGATAATCAAGACCTCACTCTACTTCCTCCTAACCTACTACCATACTTTGTATCCTCCACAACTTATTCCTAGCTATCTAATGTCACGTCCTCAGTAAGCTGAAACGGTATCACGTCATGTCTAATCATCTCTTTCCAATATAATACTTCTTTAGTTTATACCTTTACCTCTCTTGAAATCATCCATGGCCAACCTCTGCACTGGAGTATTCGTGCATCTCCTCTCTACAGATGTCAAACAATCTCAGTCTCGTTTCTCACATCTTGTCCTCCATTGAAGCAATTTCCAGTAATACGATGTGTGATATTATCATGAGTCTCCATATATATGAACTATGTTGCCTAGAGAGACTTTTTGATGACCTATGCATAGGTTACAACAACCTAACACGACATGAAATACAATAATAACATACTTAGTGTGATCTCATAATTGGAGTATATGTGAAATATAGAGTATACATAGATTTTATTTTCATCTTATGTGAGGCAGAAATGTTGTTTCCGGTAGATTTCTAGCTCAAGAAAAGTCGAGAGTCTATTGAAATAACATTTCTACCTCTAAAGTAAAAATAAAATCTGAGTACATTATATCCTTCCCATGCCCCATTTTTTAGAACTACACTAATATGTTGTTTTTATTCTTATTACCAGCTCAAGAAAAACATTTTCAAAACAAATTTGAAAAACACAAAAGCCAACAAAGCTCTCATGAAAATTAACACTAAAATTAAAGCTCTCATACACTAATTGTAATAATTAGATTCTCTACTTAGAAAACCGTGATGCAAAGGACAAATTGATAAAACGATAAATTCTTTTATATTGTAACACTTCGCAACACAAATCTCATAAAACCAATTTTTTAATTAAAAAAATAGAGTATAGCCTCCTATAACTAATTAAATTGCACTAATAATATAATATTCTTTATTACTAGCTTCATCTATAAAAACTAGTATTATAATCTTAATCATCCTTAATTAGCCCACAAATTATATATAGTAAATGTTTTTGTCATCACGGATCATTTGGTTGGTAGTAAATGTTTTTATCTTTGCAAAAATGTATATTTTTGTTTAGATGAGAATACTAATTGGACGATAAAAATAGTAAGATAATCAAAGAAAAAATAAATAAACTTTTCTATTTTTTGTTTTTGACTCTTTGTGAGTTAATCCAATGATGACTTTTTTGAATGTTTTTTCAAACAATAATTGAAATTTATTCCCAAGTTAGAAAGGCCGTGATGCAAAGGGACAAATATTTTTCATAGGATGAAGAATATATAAAGTTGAAAATTAGTGAAAAAATTGTTGGAACTTTCTAATTATAGTTAATTAAAGAGTATAATTAATGAAACAACTTGAAAAACAAACAAATAATTAGGTCTTGTCTTAATCAAAACACTCATGAGAACTATCAGAGAATATAAACACGTTTGAATGAACAAGAAAGTCATTTAAAGTGCACACAATTTATTGTGTATTTTTAAGAATTTTAATCGACTCGTTATAATAAGGTAGCTTAAAGCGCTCACGACAATTGTTACATAATGCTTATATAGTTTGGAGAATTATTTAGGTTCACATATAGAGTAAATTTCTATATTTAGTACAGTTTCAATTTTTAAAATTTTCCATTTTGTTCTCAACGAGATGATATACAGTCATATAAATACTTTTGATTTATTTTAGATCACAAAATTTTAAAAAATATATTTGATTTATTCTTACAAGTTTAATAAAATATAATCACATAAATTGGAACGAGAGGAATATTAATATGAAAGAATTCAACATGTCGCTCTCCAATGTAGTTTTCGAATTATTGTGTAAGAGCAGAATTTATCTTATACAAATCCAAAAAATAGCGATTGTAAATTTCCTTTATCATTAAAATAACTCAACATGATGACATTGCCATATTAAAATAGCTCCAATACCATGAAGACAATTCATGTATTTAGTTAGTTGATAATACTAGTTTTTTGTTAGTTTTTATTCAGTTTTATTCCATGTAATGAGAAGTGACTCCTTAGGCATGTTAGAAGTGAGTCCTACTCCAGAAGTTTTCATGTTCTCTTGAGAGACATCTGGTCAGCAAGTGTCTAGTCCTGTAAATATTCAAAAAGAAAATAAAAATTTATATTTTGCTAAAAATAAATTTTATACAAATTCTCTTAACATATGATTCGTTGTCTTTTTGGATTAATTTTATATGATTTTTGTTTATTTAAAAATTGGTACAGATAAATTTAGGCATAATACATAAATATATCATTTAACTTAGCTTCAACTTACATTTATGTCTTTCAATTTTGGATGCGTACAAGTAGACATTTAAATTTGTATAAAGCTGAACAAATAGACAAACGTATCCTATGTGTCATTCTACATGACAATTTGTGTTTTTAGTGTACCATGTTACGTAGGACTCATGTGTCCACTTTTTCAACTTTATACAAATTTAAGTGCATGACTACTTGTGCACACTCAAAGTTGAAGGACATAAATGACACATTTATGTATCATGTCATAAAGAAAAACTTAAATATGTCATCGGATTTTAATAAAAGCTTATTTATATTACTCTTTCTGTCTCTTTTTAGTTGATCACTTTCCTTTTTATACGCATATTAAGAAATAATAAATAAGAAGATAATTTTACTAATTCACCTCTTAAAAAATTTCTTGAGATTTTACAAACAAATTTGAACACTTTCAACAACTAATATAAGTTAACTATTTTTGAAACGGACGGAGTATTCATTAAAAAGCTCAAAATAGTATGATGGAAACACAATGATTAATTTGTCAGACTTTCCTGTGACAAAAACTGTTGATTGGCTCTTTTACTTCACAGAATATCATAGCACATTTATATTATTAAATACATAAAGTCCAGTATGTTTAATTGTTTTTGTTTTATCTTACTCTTGCGTACTCTTTTCACATGTCCAAAATCTATTTGTGATATTCCCAAGTTTGTCGCTATATTCAAATGAGCTAACTTGGAATCCCGTTCTAATTCTCTTGGTGCTTCAGAATTTTATATGAAAAAAAGCACACAAAAATTACTTGGCAATATAATTTGAAAGAAGTTAAATATTCGGATTAAGTTTATACAAAAACATCCTATGTTGCTTAGACTCTCCAAAACTAATACTCTGGTTTCCTCCCACTCATTTGCCACAAATCCAAGATAGGATTGAGGGACCATACAATACACAGTGAATATGTATACGTCGAAGAAGATAAAGTACACTTAGATCATAAACAACAAGAATAAATCCAATGTAATTCCATAAGTCGAAGCAAGACAAATGAATAGGGAAAAATGACAACTTTTCTTCGTATTCAAAATCCACCAGACACCCACAATAATAGTTTGTGTATATGATCATATATACATGTTATGATCTTTATCTAAATCCACCAGACACCTGCAATAATAGTTTTTTAGAACCGATGCAGATGAACCCGAAGTGCTCCTTGTATTTTTAGAACGTAACCCACTCAGTCTTCGAGGATTGTCACCTTTTTTATCTTCCTCAAACTTCAAAGAATTTTTCATCTGATCAGCTAAAGAGCTAGAACCCACTTCATTAACACTCTTTTTTTTAGAACCCGACATTTTTTTAACAAATGCTTTAATCTTGAACTGGGTTTTTCTGTAATTGCAAAAGAACCTACAATGTTACAGAATTGAAAACTGTAAATCAATCACCCATAAGAAAAATAACAACAAAATGGAACAAATGGCTTTGGAGAAGAAATGGGGGGAAAGAGAATTTCTCTAAAACCCCATAAATCTCCTCTTCTTCTATACAATTCAAGAACGTGATTTTTGAACAAATGAAGCAATGTATATCCCTTAGAGCTTCAATCTTGAAATGGGTTTTTCTGTAGTTGAAAAACTGACTGAAAAAACTTACAATGTTAGAGAATTGAAAACTGTAAAGCAATCACCAACAAGAAAATAGAAAAAATGGCTTTGAAGTTGAAAACTGTAAAGCAATCTCGTGATTTCAATGGGAGAAACAAAGGACGACTGCAAGCTTTTTCTAGAGAGAGAAACAAGCAGTTTACAGAGTATTGTTGAATGTTGAAGAAAAAAAGAAAGAAATGGAGAGGAACTCTTTATATACTATTTATTTACATGTATATTAAAATATTTATACTATTTATTTAATTATGATTTTAATAAGTTCTTTTTTTTTTGAAAATCTTTGTTAACTCATTATTTAAACATAATTACTAATTAATTAAGTTTAGTTCGTCTTTGTAAGCTTGTTCATATTTTTGGTTTTTAATTTGAGTAAAGGAGGGTTGCGATAAGATGACAGTAAGTTTCATATTATTGGTTTCAAAATTTGAGTAAAGAATAAGGAGTGTTGTGATAAGATCACATTTAGTTTTCATATTATCAGTCTTTAATAATTCGAGTAAAGAAGGCAGGTTATGGTTAGATGACATATGATTTTTATATTGTATGTTTCAGGTTCAGTAAAGAGTCGAGAGTTGTGATAAGATGATAGCTCTTTTTGTATTATTGGTTTCAGAATCTGAGTAAAGAAAGAAGGTTGTGATAAAATGACAGTGAGTCTTCACATTGTTGGTTTTGAATTTGAGTAAGGAGGAGGGTTGCGATAAGATGACGTTAATTTTCACATTGTCAGTTTCGAAATCTGAGTAAAGAAGAAGCGTCGCGACAAGATGATAGTCAATGTAAAACTAACTAATCATGATGAACACAATTAATATGGTTATTGTTGACACATGCTCTTCTATGCATGTATCACGACTTTAAATTATACGATATTAAATAGTGAAATATAGTCTGCAAGAATTTATAAACTCTATTTATGTTGAATTATCAATATACAACTAATATTGATTCGAGCTCACTTAAGTAGAGATTATGATATGATTATATATAACAAAATATGATGAATGAGGATTTATATAGTTGATTTGAATTTATTGAGAAGTTAGGGAGAAAATATTGCCATTGGATTTATTACGTTTGATTTGTTAAATTCCTTTATTACGAATAATTATGCCCACTTGTATAAGCTTGTTCATATTATCGATGGCAAATAGATTTAAAAAAAGAAGAGATACGACAAACAATTAGTTACCGTTAACTTAATTAATTTATAATAAATTTTCATAATATGGTTATTGTTGGGACATGTTCACCTAGATGCGTATTACAACAAATATGATATTAAGTTGTGTACTCAAGTAGTGGATTGATGGGGTACATCAAGTGAAGTTGTTCTAAATATTTGACTTGAAATATGAGATTATTAGGTTCACGTGCCAGTGAGAGGTAACAATTATTCGTTAAATTAGTTTTGGGTCGTACAAGTTAATTCAAACACTAAAAAATTGTAGATATTCCTCTCCTTAATGCCACTCATTTGCCACAAATCCAAGATAGGATTGAGGGACCATACAATACAATACAATACACTACAAAACAGTGAATATGTATACGTCGAAGAAGAAAAAATGTCAACGTATAGTACTTTTTTTTAAAACAAATTTAAGCCATCACCATCACAGCTTAAAGCTATTAGGTGTGGGGGGTTTGGCTTGACCCATACCATGTCTATAATTTTCAACATAAGTTACACAAAAATAGAGGGGGGCATGAACCTAACCTCTGGCAAAAATAGATAGTGGAAATTAGGACATCAAAAAAAAAAAAAAAGAAAAGAAAGGGAAGGCAACAAACACATAACCTTCCACTCAATAAGCAAAATACAAGATTCAACTAACAAAAAAATTACATTTGTCATATCTTCTTTTATGCATGGTAGTTGCCATCTATCTAGTTGAAAGAGTCCCTTCGCATCTTTCGGGAGTTGTTGATAAGAGAAGTAGAAGGTACTATTTCTACTCAATGAAGCTAATTTGGCTTGGAAGTTAGCCACTTGGTTGGCTTCTCTTTAGCAATGTGAGATGCTCACTTCTGCCCCTTCGATAGCCTTGGAAGTTCGTTTGATAAGGTTTTTTGGCTTCACATTGTTGGTGTTTTTTTCTTTGAGCATATTTGTAACGACCATTGAGTCCAACTCCAAATCGTATTTGTTGTATCTTGCTCGATTACACCATTCTGTTGCATAGAGTGCTGCCATTGCTTCTGCTTGATTGCTGCTTTTACATTGTATTGGGACTGAGAAAGCCATAATGAGATGGCCAGTGTCATCTCTGAGAACCCCTCCAATGCCAGCCCTGGAAGTACTTTCTTGCATATAGCTTCCATCTGTGTTGAATTTGATCCTTCTGTTCACAGGCTTGGTCCAAACAACTTGCCTCCATCTAACAATAGGTCTGTACCTTTCAATTCTTGAGCAAATTTGAACCCATTTTCCTGTTAAGTCACAAGTTGGGAAGGCAACACAAATAGCTGCTTTGATGTTCCATAAAATTTGCACTTCCATTCTAGTTGTCAAGTATTTGGTCTGATCTCCAAATCTACAAGATGTCCAATTTTTCCAGATTTCCCATGCTATACACATGGGAGTGATTTGTTGGACCATTTCATGCACACTGTTGGCAGTGTTCATATTCCACCAAGCATTGAAGAGAATTCTAATGATGCCTCCTTGGTGATTAATTCCAAGGGGGTTTCCAAAGTAATTCCATATATGCTTAGCCATCTCACTATCACTAAACACATGTTGAATTGATTCATTTTGAGGTATTGTGCAACATAGGCATTTGGTATCCATTGGATTACCAAACCTTTGGAGTACTTCATCAAAAGGTAGCTTTTTGAGCATTATTCTCCAGGTAAGAAAGGATATTTTGAAGAGTAAGCACTTGTGCCAAACCTTGCTTAGGATGCCATCTTTCTGTCTCACTTCTCTTATGCTTTGCCAAGCAGAAGAATTTGTATATTGACCATCCTGAGTAATGTTCCAAACAGCATAGTCATTATCATTAACATCCCCAATAGGAATGTATGCAATATATAAGACAATGTGTTCAGGGAGATCTTCCCTTGATTTATTCATGTTTCAGTTACCACCATCAACATAGTCCATAACCTTGGCGTTGTTATTATGCACATGGTCAGGGTACAAAATATCCAGTGGCTCTTTCTCACACCAATTATCCCATCACATATTACAACTACCACTGTTAATTTTCCAGAAAATGTTAGGTTCAACAACCTGTCTAGCATTGACCATGAACTTGCAAGCTTGTGAATTACCAGAGGTCCAAGCTTTAACAGAAGGATGGACCCTGTGGCAATACTTGCTTTCATAAAAATCAGCCCAGAGAGACTAATTGGTACTAAATCTCCATCATCTTTTAACGGCCAAGGTTTTAGAGATGTCATACATGTTTCTAATACCTATACCTCCTTCATCTTTAGGAACACAAAGATTTTTCCAAGATCTCCAATGGTGCTTGTCTCTGTTCTCATTAAAACCCCAAAAAAATCGTGCAAAATGTTTTTCTAACAGATTAATAGTACCAATGGGAGGATCAATAGCAGAAAGAGTATAAATAGGGAGTGATTGAAGAACACTTTTGATCAAAACAGTTTTACCCCCATAGGTGAGCATCTTACCCTGCCAACCATTGAGTCTTTTTACCACTTTTGTAACCATCTCATCAAAGTAAGAAATCTTTTTCCTACCAATATAAATAGGGCAACCCAAGTAAGTAAAAGGGAAATTCTTTTCCAAAAACCCAGTACACTGTCTCATCCTGTAAGCACTAGCCTTAGGGTTAGTCAAGAAAAATCTTTTATTCTTATTGACTTCTTGCCCCGAAGCTTTCTCATAGTTGTTGATCTGTTTCATGATGAGCTTAACAGACTTACTCTTACCACTATTGAAAATAACAATATCATCAGCATATGCTAAATGGTTAATCTGAGGACCTCTTTGATGCATCGAGAAAGGAATAAAATTTTCATGAGTATGTAAACTATTTAAAGTTCTAGAAAAGACCTCAGCACCCAAAATAAATAAAGAGGGGGACAAAGGATCACCCTGTTTTAAATCTTGAGCATAAGAGAAAAAACCATTTCTAGATCCATTAATCAAAATAGAATACCACACATTAGAAATTAAATTCCACACTAAATTTGTCCATCTATATGAGAAGCCAAATCTATTAAGAACATCCATTAGGAAATTCCAAGACATTCTATCATATGCTTTAGCCATATCTAATTTGATGACAATATTACCACCAGTATTATGCTTAGACATACCATGAATTATTTCTTGAGCAAGCATGACATTTTCAGTAATCAATCTGCCCGGAATGAAACCACTTTGATTAACAGAAATGAGTCTATGTAAAATAGGATTGAGCCTTCTAGCAAGAATTTTAGAAACAATTTTGTTAGAAAAATTACTTAAGCTAATAGGCCTTAATTCAGAAAAGTGAGAAGGGGACTCAATTTTAGGGATAAGAGCCAAACACGTGTGAGTGAAATATTTAGTGAGTTTTTTTCCAGAGAAAAATTCAGCAACAAAGTCACAAACATCATATTTAATAATATCCCAACATGTATGAAAAAACTTACCATTGAAGCCATCAGGTCCTGCACTGCTATCTACTGAACACAACATTTTTAATTTCATCCTCCATGGGTGCCGTGTGAAGCATATCATTATCCTCTCTAGTAATCAACTTTGGTATGCAATCCAAAGTGCCACTGTCAAGGTTAGGTTGCCCCATATTGAAGCGATTCTTGTAATGTCTAATAGCAGCCCTTGCAATCATGTTATCCCCTTCAATCCACTTGTCTCTGTGGTCTTTGATTATGTGAATAAGAAGTTTCTTTCTTCTGTCTCTTAGCACACTGTGAAAATATTTACTGTTGTAGTCCCCATCTTTGAACCAATTGATCCTAGTTTTTTGCTTTAGTAAAACATCCTGCATTCCAAGCCATTTAACATATTCCGCATGCTCCCTGTTCAAATCTTCCCTGCTTTGTTCATTGTTATTTAGAGTGTCCAGTTCTTCAAGAAGTTGAACTCTGGTCTCCCATTTGTTAACCTGCTCATGAATATCCCCAATGGTCTCTCTAGACCATTTACTGAGATTTTTGCTTAGAACCTTTAACTTACACTGGAGTCTCCACATTGCATTGCCTATCACATCCATGTTCCAAGAATTTTGAACAACCTCCAAAAAATCTGACTGTTGAGTCCATAAATTTAAGAATCTAAAGTATCTGATGAAGTCGTTTTGATTGGAAAGGGTTTCCATGAGAAGAAGCCTGTGATCAGAACCCGTCCTAGCTAAATGCCTGATGGTATTGGTATGATAGCTTTGAGCCCATAGATCATTAACAAAAACTCTATCAAGCCTTTTCCATATTCTTTTACTGGGTCTTCTATTATTGCACCATGTTTATTTAGGTCCAACAAAACCCAAATCAGATAGACCACAAGCTTCCATAGTGCTAATAAAGTCAAAACATCTGCTAGCCCTATGAGGTTTACCTCCTACCTTTTCATCAGGGTCCATAATAGCATTGAAGTCCCCTCCTACACACCATGGATCATTGATAGAGCTACTTATATTTTCCATGCTGTCCCATAAGTCTCTTCTATCCCCGTCAGTGCATTTGGCATAAATAGCAGATACATACCTACTGTTTGCGCCATTTCTGTCCTTGAATTTGATGGTAATGTGTTGTTCTTCATTGGCTATGACTTCAGCTTGATCTAGGTGATTCCAAAAACACCAAATCTTGCCATTAGTGTTAGCCAAACAATATTGGAATCCAAGAAATTTCCTGTATCCCTCAATCTTAGCCTTATTAGCCAGAGGTTCTAGAATAGCCAAATAAACCACCTAATTAATGTGGACCAAGTATTTGATTCTGTGATTCGCTTTTTTGGATCTCATTCCCCTAATAATCCAAAAGATTGTACTAATCATGGAATACTATGGGAGGGTTTTGTTTTGTTCTCTTCTTTTGGAAGTTGAACTAGCTCTTTCTTTGAATCTTTTTTCTTTTTTCCTTTGTGAAGTTCTGCCTCTTGAAGCTTTGACACTAAGCTTTTGTTTATAGATTCATTTTTTTTGAATCTGTGAGAATTTCTCCTTTCTATTAAGAGAAGTTCTAGAGTCTAGCAAGTCAACATCTTCATTGAGAATTGCATCGGGAGGTACTGTTGTTTGATTAATGATCTGGAGAGACCTCTTTTGTGCTTGTTCTCTTCTTTTTCCAGGAGAGTTAGTCACATCTTTGATTTTTTTTTGCCTTTTTCCATTTTTCATTTCCTTGCTTCTGCCTCTAGTTTCAGTGATATTCTCTTTTTGGTTTGTGCTTCATCCTTTTGCATTTGTGTACCTTCCTCTTCCTTGTTACTGGATTCATCAGAGTCTGTCTCTTCTCTGTAAATGGTGTTGTCCTCTGGGTTTGTAATAGGTTGCTTTGCTATCTGATTGCTGACATGCTCACAGTTCAATTCAACATGTTCTTGATTTATCAACTCACGATGTAAGTTTGTGGACATCATTTTCTCATTGTCATCAGATTTTTCTTTTTGATGAGTGTTTTCCACTCTTTTCTCAGTGTTATCAACCATAGTATTGTCATTCTTCCTTGTGCCATTGCGCTAATGTTGGTACTATTTTCTGCTACTACAATTTTTTGTGATTGCCCAACCTCCACAAGTTCCACAGATTCACTAGGTTCAACATGTTCAACAGTTTCAGTTCTTTGCTGCCCATCATTGTGATTCTTTCTTCTGCTTCTTTTGATGCTAGATATAGCAGGTTTAAACATAACCTTGCTCCTCTTTTTTGGAACCTTATTCTTCTTCTTCGTACATCTGATTTTGCTCTTGATCTCACCAAGTTTCTCTGCCAAAGTTTGCTCCTCATCAGAATTTTTTTGCTCTTATTGTACAATCTCAACCTTGCTAATTTCCTCCTCACTATTTTCCAGATTCACATCAGCCTGATTCTCTTTCAAAACACCTACCTTTTCGTCATTACTCCTGATTTTCTCCAAAATCCTACAAGTCATCACATTATATCCCATATTTCTACAGTGCATACAATATTTAGGGATATTCTCGTATTCTAGTTTTTGATTGAAGCCTCTCAATGGACATTATTAGAGTTACTTAACCTATTTGTACACATATTGTAATTTACTTATTCTTCTGTACCACTTATGTAATACTTAGATAATATTTTGTCAATATATAATATTCTCTACCTCCACATTGGGGGTTAGGTTTTCCACTCTAACATGGTATCAGCCTAATCTTTCCTACTTCTACCCTCCCGCCGCCGCTCCTCTCTCGCTGCTGCCTCCTCTCTTCTTCTTCTTCCTTCGCTTTTCCTCTCCCCTCTTCTCCATTCGATCATGGCTGCCTCCTCCACCAGCGATGCCACTCTTCCCATTGCCACTGTTTTACACATGATTACAATTAAGCTCTCCTCCACCAATTATCTCTATTGGAAAAATCAGATGCTGCCCCACTTTCTTATCAACGCTTATTGGATCATGTTGATGGGTCCTCCGTAGCTCCTCCATCGTCTCTTCTTACGGATGGCAAAGAGGTTCTGAATCCTCTTTATGATGCCTGGCTTGCCATTGATCAACGGGCTGTCATTATCCTTAATTCTTCCCTTACGGAAGAGGCGGTCTCTGAAATTTTGGGTCTCACAACAGCCCGCCAAATCTGGGTTGCGCTTGAATCTGCCTATAGCAATTCTTCTGTTGAACGCGTCCATAATCTGCGCGATCAACTTCGTCAATTGGTCAAAGGTTCATTATCTGTTGCTGAATTTGGTCATCAATTTAAATCCGTTTGTGATCAGTTGGCTGCCATTGGTCAGCCTGTTGATGATATCGATAAACTTCATTGGTTTTTATGCGGCTTAGGAGCCTCTTTTGAGACTTTCTCCACTGCTATTCGTGCCACCAAGCCGGCGCCTACCTTTCGCGACTTACTCTCACAGGCGGAGAGTCATGAACTTTTTCTCAAATCCCTTCATGGTGCCGCATCCTCGCTGCCTGCTGCCTTCACTGCCCAGTCGCCTCGGCAGTCCTCTCTCGTCAGCGGCCGTGGTCGCTCTAACAGAGGCGGTGGTGGTTCGGGTGGTCGTGGTCGTGGCCGCAGGCCCCCTCACTGCCAATTATGTCGTACTGATGGCCACTATGCAAGTGCTTGTCCCACTCTTGCTACCTTTGCCGCTCAAGCTGCCTCTCGTGACACAAACTTGGCTCAAGCGTTCAATGCCCAATGTCATGTCACTACTGCTGCCCCTGATTGGTATGTTGATTCCGGGGCCACTGATCACATGACTTCGTCTTCACCAAGTGTTCCTCATGCTTCTCCATACTCCGGCAATGCTAACGTGACATTTGGAAATGGTACTGCTCTTCCTATCACTCATACGGGTTCCTCTACTGTTTCTAATAATCTGCACTTGCGTGATGTTCTGGTTGTTCCACATCTTGCCAAGAATCTTTTGTCCATTAGTAAACTAACACATGATAATCCGGTGGATGTTTTGTTCTCCAAATCGTTTTTTCAGATTCAGGACAGAAAAACGAAACAGGTTCTAACTCGAGGCAAATGTGAGAATGGGCTATATGTTTTGCATAATGAACATCAAGCTTTGGCGGCTACTACAAATTCAAGTTTGAAGGCATCTTATGAACTTTGGCATAGTCGTTTAGGGCATGTTGCCTTTGATACTGTTTTACTTTTACATAAGTTAGGTTCTTTGTCTGTTACTTCTATTTTACCCAAACCAGTCATTTGCTCTTCTTGTCAACTCTCTAAAGGACACCGTTTGTCATTTGATTTAAATAATAAACGATCTTTGCATCCTTTGGACTTAATACATTGTGATTTGTGGGGCCCTGCGCCTATTACATCTACTGATAACTATAGGTATTATGTGGCCTTTGTTGATGACTACTCTCGCTTCACTTGGTTTTATCCTCTCAAAACCAAGTCTGGATTTGCTGCTGTTTTGTCTGTTTTCATGAAGTTTGTGCAAACTCAATTTTCTCGAAAAATTAAGGTTTTTCAAAGTGATGGAGGCACAGAGTTTGTTAATCACACTGCTCGTCGACTATTTGAAGAAAATGGCACTTTTCACAGGTTATCTTGTCCGTATACGCCCCAGCAAAACGGCAGAGTTGAGAGAAAACACCGTCACATCGTGGAGACTGGTTTGGCCATGCTTTTTAATGCAAATGCTCCTACCTCTTATTGGGTAGATGCGTTCAGCTCCGCTGTTTATATCATCAATCGTCTACCTTCGAAGGTTTTGAACAACAAGTCTCCTTTTGAGCTCTTGTTTTCTGAGAAGCCCAATTATCGTACCTTCAAGGTCTATGGCTGCCGAGTATTTCCATATCTTCGAGACTATACAAATCACAAGTTATCTCCAAGAAGTCTTCCGTGCATCTTCATCGGTTATAGCTCTCAATACAAAGGTTATCGGTGTCTTGATCCGGCAACGTCTCGCATCTATGTTACTCGCCATGCTCGTTTTGATGAGCACTCTTTACCTTTTTCGGGCGTTACTTCATCAACGGACTTAAACTCCTTGCATCTCTCAACCTTTTTGGAGCCGTCTTCCATGCCGGCAGAATCCTCCGTGATCACTAGTTCTTCGTCTTCGCCAGCCTCAACGCATTTGCCTTCTCTATGTCCTCCTTGTTTGGATGGTTTTCACAGTGATAACCCGGCAGTATCCCAGCCATTACATGCTGCTCCGTCTGATGTTTCACCCGCTGCAGTGCCGCCAGTCCTTGTTCCTTCCACATCGTCTCGGGTCGGCCTTCCCTCGCAACAACCTGCTGCCCCATCTCTGCCGACTATGGCTGCCGATTTAGGTGATTCTTTGGCTCCACCTCAGCTCCCTGCATCAGTGTCCACTCCAGCAGTTCATCCCATGGTAACTCGGTCCAAGGCAGGCATTTTTAAACCTTCCACTCGACATCAAGCCAACTTAGCTCATCTTGAAACTCATCGCCTCTTTAGCGCTTTATTTGCTTCTTCTGAACCAAGAGGGTTCAAGTCGGCTGCTAAGCACCCACAGTGGATGGCTGCAATGCATGAGGAAATGTCCGCTCTAACTCAAAATGCTACGTGGACTTTGGTGCCTCGTCCGCAATCCAGTAATGTTGTTGGTTCCAAATGGGTTTTTCGCACTAAGTACAACTCAGACGGGTCTGTTGAACGTTTCAAAGCGCGACTGGTGGCTCAAGGCTTCACTCAAATCCCTGGCTTAGATTATTCCCACACCTTTAGTCCGGTGGTTAAGGCTTCTACGGTACGAATTGTCTTATCTCTTGCCGTTATCAACAATTGGAAGCTTCATCAGCTTGATGTCAAAAATGCCTTCTTGCATGGTCATCTGAATGAAGTTGTTCATATGGAACAACCCCCTGGCTTTGCAGACTCTCGGTTTCCTGATCATGTGTGTCGCTTGAACAAAGCGTTATACGGCCTCAAGCAGGCTCCGCGTGCTTGGTTTCAGCGATTAAGTTCCTTCCTTCTCAACAATGGTTTTACGTGCAGTCGCTCAGATACATCTCTGTTTGTTTTCAAACGCTCCTCCTGCATTATGTACCTGCTCGTCTATGTTGATGATTTAATCCTCACTGGAAACCGAACTGACCTCATGGTTGCGTTTATCTCTCGTTTACACCAGGAGTTTGCTATTAAAGATCTTGGAGCTCTCAATTATTTTCTTGGTCTTGAAGTGACCTATACTGATAATGGGTTATTTCTCAGCCAATCCAAGTATGCTCGTGATATCCTTGAACGTGCTGCTTTGCTTGATTCTAAGCCTGTGCACACCCCCTTAGCTCCTCATGAGTCCTTCATCACCGCTGGTGATCCTTTTCAGGATCCAACTCATTATCGGTCTCTAGTCGGAGCATTGCAGTACCTTACCATTACTCGTCCGGATCTGTCCTATGCAGTGAACCAGGTTAGTCAGTTCTTACAGACACCGACTGTTTTTCATTTCCAGTGTGTCAAGCGCATTCTTCGGTATGTCAAAGGCACACTTGCCTATGGCCTGTTGTTCACCAAGCCGCATAATGTCTCTATTCTTGGTTACTCGGATGCTGATTGGGCCAGATGTCTCGAAACTCGCCGTTCTACTTATGGCTACTCTATTTTCCTTGGTGGAAACTTAGTATCCTGGAGTGCTAAGAAACAACCGACTGTCTCCCGCTCCAGTTGTGAATCGGAGTATCGAGCCATGGCGAATACTGCGGCTGAAATTGTATGGATCACTCACTTGCTTCGCGAACTCCATGCCTTGCCTCCTGATCGCCCCACGCTGCTATGTGACAATCGGAGTGCACTCTTTCTCACACAAAATCCTGTGTCTCATAAGAGGGCGAAACACATTGATCTGGACTATCACTTCATTCGGGAGCTTGTGTCGTCTGGTAAACTCTACACTAAGTTTGTCCCGACCACGCTTCAGGTGGCTGACATCTTTACCAAGAGTCTTCCTCGGCCTCAGTTTGAATCTTTCCGCGCAATGCTTGGCCTTCGTCCACCACCGTTTCGCTTGAAGGGGGGTATTAGAGTTACTTAACCTATTTGTACACATATTGTAATTTACTTATTCTTCTGTACCACTTATGTAATACTTAGATAATATTTTGTCAATATATAATATTCTCTACCTCCACATTGGGGGTTAGGTTTTCCACTCTAACAGACATTTATCATCTTCCAAGCCCACCCAAACAGTGTTGGGTTGAGGTTTAAGCAAATCAACTTCAACTCTAACTTTAGCCATGCTCGGCCTAGTTCTACCATTAGTGGCAACATCCATAGCTAAAGGAGTTCCAACCGAGCTAACGATTTGTTTAATATAATGCCATGTATGCATGTGGAAAGGCAAACCTGGTAGAAGAACCCACACTGGTGCTACAGGGATGTCTTCTTCCGGCTTGAAGTCGGGGGTCCATTTCTGCAACCATATTTGGAGTCCTTCTATTTCGATAACCCTTCTGTACCAAACCATATTGAAGTCGTCTTCATTTGTAAATTCCAAAAACACATTGTGGTTGTCCTACACGCCAATCTTAACAGAACCCCTAATTGCGAAGAGCTCCTTGAAGCTTGACCTAATTCGATCAATTTGGGGTCTTGTCTTTAAAAATCTGCCAACTATAGTGAACTTACATTCATCCGCCACTATCCCATAGTAGTCTGTTGCCTTGAAAATAACCGCTGGGATCCCATTGTGGGTGGTGATTCTTGCGATTACTGACTCACGAGGGTGTCTGACGGTTTTCGAAGTTTGATTTGCCGTAGTAACAGTGGTTGCGAAGGTGTGTTTTCCAGTGATAACATCCATAGAAGAGGACGCTCCATTGTGGAGAGTCATCTGCGGCTGAATTCCCACCGGAGAAGCCCCATCCAGCGGCTCCATACGGTAAAAAAATGGCCATTACCCTATTAGAGATTACCGTCGAGAGCCAAGACTTTTAGACTTTGTACGGAGAGAAAAAGAAGAGAGAAAAAGAAGGAGCATTCGTTTTGATCATCATCAACAACAATAAATCTAATGTAATCCCACAAGTCGTATAACGTACTCTGCATTTGAAACATCACCATAGTTGAGGTTTCACATCAAGAAGCAAACAACAGTTATAAAGTTGAGGACTGAGTATATAGCAAGACAAATGAATAGGGAAAAATGACATTTTTATTGATAGAATGCTTATTCAGCTATATATTGCTGTAAAATCAACTCTACAAAGAAGTCGGAAGAGGAATGAACGAATGAATGAATACACGAGGGTAAAAACGGAGACTAGACTTTTCCTCTGTAGACTACAATAACCATGTCACATGTATATGTAAAATCCTTTCTAGACGGGAGCAAAGAGTAATCAGGCAATTGGAATGGCAAGAGAAGCACAATGAAATATCAACTATTCTCCTAAAGACGGTAATGCCTAATCGAGGACTCCAATATCTCTGGACTTGGGATAAGCAACTCCATCATGCGTCTGCCCTTCTTGTAAATCCTAAATGTAGGTACTTTTGTAATGTTCTCTGCTGCCGCGATTGCTGGGCTTTGTTCCACGTCCACCTTCAGTAGAAAACAAAAGACAAAATATAAATTACTAAGAGTTTTCTTCATTCCCCTGTTGTGCATGTAAAATCATTGTAAGAAATACAATAGCAGCTTAGAGTCTAGGCGTTTTAAAATTCAGTGGTCTGCCTGAAAAGCACGACGTTGCCTATGATTGTTTACCTTGAGAAAATTTACTGAACGATATTTGGTGCTTAAGGTATCCAAAAATAAGGACATCCGCTTGCATTGTACGTTGGATGCTTCATTATAATGGACCATAGATGTACCTGCAGTAGTTGTTGAGTTATATAGTAAATGATATAAGGAAGGTTAAGATACCTATGCAGGTAAGCCTACCAGATAATGTAATTGCAGCCCGGAACTTGTCAAGATCCAAAACCAACTCCTCCTTGCCACCAAATTTCATATTTTGAACGTCTTCTCCGCGTGACTTCTTTAATTCAACTTGGGAATGGAATAAAAATTCAGCAACCTCTCTGTCGTATGGAAGTTCCTGCCGCAGAATCTCATAATCTGTCACAGCGTCAGCCCATCTTTCCAGCTATAATCCATTGCATACGATCAAATTTATGATTTATCCTCAAACAGCAGCAGTAAAAAGAAGTCTTATAGTAAGCACTAATTAAGATTTAAAGGTGGCATTGTCACCTTGACATTTGAGGCAGCTTTTTGAAAAAGAGCTTTAGTATAATGTGGCTGGATAAGGAGAGCATGGTTGCAATCATCCAGAGATTTTTCCCATTGTTGAAGTTTATACCAGCAAGCTGCTCTATTGCAGTAGAGAATTGAATTCGAAGAATCACGGGAGAGCCCTTCCCCATACGCAGTACAAGCTTCTATATATCTTGCAAATTTAAATAACTCGTTTCCAAGACAACGAGCTTGCCCCACCAGCCTCATGTTTTTGAGTAAACCAATAACTTCAGCACTTTGAAGATCAACTTGAGCAGCTCTTTCAATGGCAGTACACACATTATCAAACCTGCAGATATTCATTATAGTATGGCTGAACCTCTTTTATTTCTATATTACAACCTATGCAGTAGTGATAAGTGATAAACTCACCTTCCAAGAGTGCTCTCAATCTGAGCATGGACAAAGAATATCTATGCTTCAGAGAGCATCCCAAATTTTTTTGATTGGCATGCTACGGCAGATGACTCATACATCCTAGCTTTATATATCCACAATTCAGCATCCTTTAATTGGTGTTGCTTCATATGAACTTCCGCTTGACATGCAAATAGCTGCGAATTCAATATCAACAATTCAGTCCCAGCACTTGAATTTTCATTCACCTATTTGTCACAAAACATGACCACTAGAGATGCTTTACCTCAGCAGAAGCCTGAGCTCCAGAAGTAGTTGCTGCCTCAGCTTCTTTTAACATAGTCGTCCAATCTCCAAGTCTCCGGGCGTCAGTGCATTTGCTGATATGTTTCTCCACTTTCAACTTGTGCAACTCGGCTTGATCTGGTATCTGACCTAGGGAAAAAAAGTGCTCCGTTGCATTTTCAACCGGTCCGAACCTGTAAGTTTTACAGAAAAGGGAGATTCCAGACTGCTATTACAAAATAGCTAACTAAAAGAAAATAACACAACTCATAGCATAACCCTAATGAGATAGTTCTCCACTATATATAGGCTTCTTTAGTGCACATGCTCATTCCTTTAACCAGGGTCCCAAATGTAATTTGATAGTATATCAGTTGGGTCTTCCATCGTGGCTAGATTCGTAACATTACTCCGCCCCTCGAAAAGAACCTTGCCCTCAAGGTTTGAGTAAAGTAGCACCAAGATCATATTGTTGTCATGTTTGTCTCTATCCGTGTTAGCATTCCAAACAAAGTCCTGTCCAGAAGCTTCAATTGCCAAAGCAATATCTCTGTGCATTTGATCTACCAACCAGTTGAACAAGTTTGCCTCAAGGGCAGCCAAATTGTGCAGAACAACAACATTGACATCTTGAATAACCAAGCATGCATTCCCCATCTCCAAAGAGTTACAATCACAACCCTTTTTGTTGTCAGCAATGCAGGTAGAATAGATCCTGTCATCCTTGAGGTTAGGAGGTTAGAGGTTTGTTGTTTATTTGGATGTCTTGCATAATGAGCGGGAATTGTACTTGATGTTTTCAAATTTCAATATGGCCTAATTGTTTGTATCAACCAAAGTGATGGCTTCCTAGTATGATTTTTGAGATGAGCTTTAATGTTTGCTCGAGGACGAACAAAAGTTTAAGTGTAGGGTGTTGATCTGAGGTCAAAAATATATTTTCTTATCATTAATTGCCTCATATTTATTATTTATATTTGTCTTTTTTGAGCAGGAATTTTATGGATTATGCTAAATAGTGTATTTTATTTGTAGGATTAAATTGGTACAAAGTTGAAGAAGTTTGGAGCTAAAATGAATTAATTATGAAAGATTGAAGAAGGAAAGTCAAGCAGGCAGCTTAATGGATTAAATTGAATATAATAATATATATAACATATATACGGCAAAGAGCATATTCAAGAGGAGAAATTGAATTGAAGCATAATGCTGCCACGTGGCAACATTTGAAGGACCCCTATTTTGAGAGGCGGTTGGGCAGAAACGTGAGATCCAATTCCTTTTGGTTTTGGATTCCTACTTTGTTTTGGGCTCAATTTTTTTATTCAGGGTTTTCTACATCTATAAATAGTCCATAAGAATAATTATTTAGAGGGGGAGGAGGAGATACTTTTTAAGGAAGACACTTTGGAAGGAAAAACTGTCAATACTTTTTAGGGTTCTTTTCTTCTTCTTTTTCTTAGGTATTAATAGCTAAAGACCCTTGTTCTGGGGCTGCGGCCATGGGTAATTGTTGAACATCGATTGTTTTGAATTAATGTTGGTTATCGTTTATATTACTTTTGTATTCTTGTTTTAGTATTTCATGCTTGATCACCATAGAAATAAATCTATTGTCTATTCTTGGACTCGAGAGATAAAGAGGTAGATAGACCAAAGAATGCAAAAAGCTTGTTCTAACTTTGTTTAGATTCGTGTTCAGGAGTGACGCCCGGACGAACACCTCGCTTGGTTACGAAACAGGATGAAATATAAATGCTCGCCAATTAGGACTGTCTATCCCCGCTCAATGATGTAGTTAGACAGCTAGTTGGAGTAGGCGATTAGAGGTCGAGAGGTCATGATCATAAAATCAACCCTGTAAATCAGTAATTTGATAACCTTAGTTAATTCATTACATGAGATGTGATACATGAAACCCTATGCATGTTGCAGCCCTGGAATTGTCCCAATCACTGTAAGTTAATCTTAGTATTTAATTTTTGCATTCTTTTATTTCTTTTGACACTCTTAAATAAATAATTAGACTAGTATAGTTTAGTAAATAGTTAATTGACAAGTCTCTGTGGGTTCGATATTCCAGTTCGTAAAGAGCCACTTATTACTTTTGCGACCACGTACACTTGCGTGTGCAATTGGAAGCAACAAGTTTTTGGCGCCGTTGCCGGGGACTTAGAAATTAACTATTCTTCTAGGTTATACTTTTTATTTTTATTTATTTAAAATTTTCTTTTTTTTTCTAAACAATAATTTTTTTTTTCCCTTTGAATAATTTGGTACTCTTATTGATATGGCTTATTGGGATAAACCATGGTTGGGTGAGGAGTATTCTTATAAGTATCCTTGTAATTATTGTAATGGACCCCACTTGGATATCGATTGTCCTATATGTCATATATGTGGTGGTCAATTTGGTCATTGGAATGGTTGTCCTAACTCTTACTCCCCTTCCCCGAACCCCTATTATGATTCTTCTGTTATTTGTGATGTTGGCAGGGGTGATACAATGGATAATGCAAAACAAGAAGTTTACAATGTGAATTCATTTATGGAATGTGCGGACATGCTGGACAAAGTTAATTTAAAAATCTCAGAACAAATGTTGGAATGCGTGGAAGAGCAATCAAAAATCAGAGAAATGCAAGCTATGCTTGACGATATTAGATTGCAAATTGCAGTCTTAGCTAAAATAGATGAAGATATTGAATCCCAACAAAGAGAAAATCGTGAAGAAGCAGAGATAGTGAGCCAATATTGGATACAAGGACAAATTCAACTTCTAAAGTGTCAAGAGTTTATTCGTGATGATCTGACATACATGACAACCCAACTGATAGAAGAAAGGGTTGAGCTCACACAAGAAATAGATCAATTTGGCTCAGATATTCATGACCTGGAGGCTCACTTGAACAAAAAGATTGAGGCGTCTGATGCCCAATCACCAATTTTTGTGGATGATGACCAACTAGTGGAGCAAAAAGAGGAATTCCAATCATTCAACTATAGTGTATTCCTTAATGCCGATGTTGAGAAAGAGTACAAAAGTGAGAATGTTGTAAATAATGTTGCTTTGGAGTTGAGGCATCTTGGATCTCATTCAAAACACTTGACTATAGATGAGGAACAAGGCCCCGACATCCTAAAGTTTTCTAATCCACATAGACAAAACGACATTCCTCACATATGGGCCACGAAGTGCAAGATGCGACATTTATTACTTGGTTCCTTTATCTTTATACCACCACCCCTTGAGAGGAGTAGAAAAGTTGATGCAAAGTTAGGGGTGCAATTCATAAGTTCAAAGTGGAAAGAAAAGTGGTGAACTTAATTAGGTCGTGCCGCGACGTTAAATCAGGCGCTTATTGGGAGGCAACCCAATTGGTAGTGTAGCTTCTTATTTTTTTTTTTTATAGTGTCATTTTTTTCTTCTTTTCTTTTGGTCTTGTTTTTGCAGATTAGGGGAAGTCTGAGTACCCAAGAATATAGAGCTAAGGAGCACGTTTGAGCTTAAGGGTGGGGTGACGACCCTTGATGGAAATTAAGAGAACATGCTACTAGCTAGGCCTAGAGGCCTCAGGGAGTTTTCCTAACCCTTGTTTTAAATTTTATTTGATGCTTTGGGGACATAGCATCTTTTTAAGTGTGGGTGGAGGAATGAATTCCTAGTTTTTACTGCTTTATCGAGTCTTTTTGTATTTTTAGGTGGGTTCCTCGGCTTTTGTTTTCGATACTTTTCCTGAGGATAGTCCCTTTGAACCGATAGGGAGTAATTTTTTTTTATTTTTTATTTTATTTTTTTTAGAGAAAAGAAAAGACCCTTTTGAGTTGTGTGATACTTGCTCTTTAGGCTTAATTTTGAATAATATTTTCTTGTGAATGCTTGATTGCTATTGAAATTGCAGACTCTTTGACACCGAGGTTCATGGTTGTGACTTTGTAAATAGCTTATTTTATTTTGTAGTTTGTTATGATCCTGTCTCTCTTAGAAGTGAAATTGATCCATCTTGATTGATACTTGTGCCATGTGTGGTGAGAATTTGTTTATTCCATGTTTTGCATCTTAGTCTAGAACTTGCCCTGCATGTTATTGAAGCGAAATAAAAAGTATTGCTCAGTTTAGGAGATGATAATAGGCTTTCTTTGATTTGTCTTGTAAATTTTAGCCTTTTCAGATATTATATCACTAGTTCGCCCTTTTGAGCCTGTAGCCTTTTGTTGGTAGCCATATTTTGCCCTTAACTATTTTGTTGAATCCCTAGTTTTTTGCACCTTGCTTCCTTGAGCACTGTAGCATAGACTGATTATAATTGTTATATCTGGAAGAAAAAAAAAGGAATGGCTGTAAGAAAAGAAAATCAATGATAGCTACAAAGTGATGAAAGAGCCCTCTTCGAAAGAATGTGACATGAAAAAAAAAATCCTTTGAAAATAAATTGATTATGAAAAAAAAAAAATTATTGTGAAAAAAAAAATGATTGAAGCATTCTTGAAATGATGAGAATTACTTGTGAAATAATTGTTGAAGAGAGGGCTGAAAATAAAGAGAAGAAAATAATGGGTTATGAAGTCTAAAAATACAAAGTGCTTAGAGAAGTGTGAGTCACTATTATATAATTTTCCTACCTGTCCCTTAGCCTACATTACAACCCATTAAAGTCCTATTTGATTCTATTCAAGCATGCTTAATTAGCGGAGATGTACATAATGGGCAAGCATATGGTTCTTTGAGCATACATGTGAATTTTATTTGTGAGTGTGAGATTTGATCTTTGACGCTAAGTTCTTAATTTATATTCAATCTTTTGAATTGAGTGTGTGGACTATTTCTTTTTGTGAGGGCACTTGTTTCATGATAGATAGGTGATGTTATTAACTTTCTTTGATGAGAGTAGGTGAGCAAGCTTAAATTTGATGAGTTCAGAGTCTTTCCTTGAGGTTAGGAGGTTAGAGGTTTGTTGTTTATTTGGATGTCTTGCATAATGAGCGGGAATTGTACTTGATGTTTTCAAATTTCAATATGGCCTAATTGTTTGTATCAACCAAAGTGATGGCTTCCTAGTATGATTTTTGAGATGAACTTTAATGTTTGCTCGAGGACGAACAAAAGTTTAAGTGTAGGGTGTTGATCTGAGGTCAAAAATATATTTTCTTATCATTAATTGCCTCATATTTATTATTTATATTTGTCTTTTTTTAGCAGGAATTTTATGGATTATGCTAAATAGTGTATTTTATTTGTAGGATTAAATTGGTACAAAGTTGAAGAAGTTTGGAGCTAAAATGAATTAATTATGAAAGATTGAAGAAGGAAAATCAAGCAGGCAACTTAATTGATTAAATTGAATATAATAATATATATAATATATATACGGCAAAGAGCATATTCAAGAGGAGAAATTGAATTGAAGCATAATGCTGCCACGTGGCAACATTTGAAGGACCCCTATTTTGAGAGGCGGTTGGGCAGAAACGTGAGATCCAATTCCTTTTGGTTTTGGATTCCTACTTTGTTTTGGACTCAATTATTTTATTCAGGGTTTTCTACATCTATAAATAGTCCATAAGAATAATTATTTAGAGGGGGAGGAGGAGATACTTTTTAAGGAAGACACTTTGGAAGGAAAAATTGTCAATACTTTTTAGGATTCTTTTCTTCTTCTTTTTCTTAGGTATTAATAGCTAAAGACCCTTGTTCTGGGGCTGCGGCCATGGGTAATTGTTGAACATTGATTGTTTTGAATTAATGTTGGTTATCGTTTATATTACTTTTGTATTCTTGTTTTAGTATTTCATGCTTGATCACCATAGAAATAAATCTATTGTCTATTCTTGGACTCGAGAGATAAAGAGGTAGATAGACCAAAGAATGCAAAAAGCTTGTTCTAACTTTGTTTAGATTCGTGTTCAGGAGTGACGCCCGGACGAACACCTCGCTTGGTTACGAAACATGATGAAATATAAATGCTCGCCAATTAGGACTGTCTATCCCCGCTCAATGATGTAGTTAGACAGCTAGTTGGAGTAGGCGATTAGAGGTCGAGAGATCATGATCATAAAATCAACCCTGTAAATCAGTAATTTGATAACCTTAGTTAATTCATTACATGAGATGCGATACATGAAACCCTATGCATGTTGCAGCCCTGGAATTGTCCCAATCACTGTAAGTTAATCTTAGTATTTAATTTTTGCATTCTTTTATTTCTTTTGACACTCTTAAATAAATAATTAGACTAGTATAGTTTAGTAAATAGTTAATTGACAAGTCTCTGTGGGTTTGATATTCCGGTTCGTAAAGAGCCACTTATTACTTTTGCGACCACGTACACTTGCGTGTGCAATTGGAAGCAACACTAAAAAACAACAAAGGACTCGCAGGTGCAAGTTGGATTCCCAAAACTGGAGCGTCCAAAATATAACACATCTGATTCAGAGTAGTATCCCACATACTCTCCAAATTCAGAACTATTACAATCTCAAAAATATCGGAACAATTTATGTGCTTATAATGGCCAAAGTTTTCTGCCAAATATGCCAGAGTGTTGTGGCCTAAGTTGCTCGGACTCGGGTGCGGGTGTCCGATACAGGTGCGGATCTAGAGGTCGGATCCTTCATGATCTAATCTTTAAGATTCGGGGATATGGATCCATAAAGGGATACGGGTGCGGGGATTCGCCTAAAAATAATTAAAATATCTAAAAATAGAGTTAGAAAACCTAAATAATGAGATATTATGTGGAGAACTTGAGGAGAATCCTGAAAGGAGACTAAAGAAAAAGGAGTGACATAGAAATTTCTATGTAAAAGGTATTCCATTTTCTTCAATTTCACCTTAGCTTTTGTATTGATTACAGAAATCACTAAAACTATCTAGACTTACCCCATCGATTTTGGTCAAAGTACCCAAATCGGTTGACCAAATCGGGCATGGATCCCAAACCCATGTCATGTCGACACGGGTGCGGCACCAAAAGTGAAGAGTCCGAGCAACTTAGGTTGCGGCTCTTAACCTGCAAACAAGTCGGAACAGACCGGTGGTGCCATAGAGTAACATAGCAGGCAATAGCAATGTTCTCACATAAATGGCTATCAAGTGTGTCAAGCAAAGGAACTTGTCCAATTGGATTCAATTGGGAGAACTCGGGCGTCTTGTGTGAGACACGCATTGCAAAATTCCTATCGAGCTCAACCTGTACCGTAGCATAGGTTACAACAAGAAGTTCCATGAAGGCATTCTCGTGTGCATCTGATGCGTGTGAAATAAGAGCCATGCCGTTAGACTTGTGAATACAGTGATATGCTAGTGTGGAATGGTCATAAGCTCTGAATATAGAGAAAGTCAGATTGAAAGCCTCTTCAAACTCTAATGTAAAAACAAGAGACTTGTCCGCAATAGCCGACCTGATTCACTCCAAGCTTTATTGTTAGTATCGCATGAAACGCATTAAATGAGAGACACCACTGAAGACTGCTATCTAACATAAGGGTGACACCTTCGAACATTGATAGTATAAAATAAGAAAAAATTATCGAATTCCCTGTTGTTGATCTCATCAAGTCAAATTGGCAATGCATACCAATTGCCTCTCCTTGGGGATTTTCAGCGAACACCTTGGAACAGTGGCATGTTTGGGACATACTATCAAATAGTTGTTGAGAGGACCGATTCCACACGCGAGGATATCTTTCTAATATGTTAGAAAACCTGTGAGGTGTCTCGGCCACATGAGACAAGGAATCACGTAGCTGCCCAGTATCAACCCCAGCATCCACAACACTACCAAAGGGTAAAATATCTAGTAATGGCTCAAGCTCAAAATGGAGATGTGAGCATGTTTTCTTATGACAACAACAAGTATCCAGTACTTGACCAAGAGGAAGCTTCTCACCCGAGAGTTCAAATTTGTTGTGTTGTCCGGTAACATAGGACGGAGAAGAAGAGTTGAAATTGGTGAGTAAGCATGAGCAATGGTTAATAGAACTGGATGCACATTTAGATATACTCCCATTTGTAGAAACATGGACATTTAACTGGATATTCCCTAAGATTGGGGCAAAAATCCTCTAGAACAAACTCTCGGTCGTTAGCAACCATAGTGTTTTGAACCGCATTCATTGAGCCTTGAAATTTGTCTTGTAAATGGCACACCTCTTCTGATATTTCATCTTCTAGATCAGAGTGACCCTCCGAGCTAAAGGTTGTTGCATCATAGTCAAAATGGGCACGAGAAGGATCAACAAAATACCTTGGTGCAGTAATGGCGGTGTTCTGAAATCGCAAGACCACTTGCTCTTTAAAATGCTTCCAATTGACTAATTGATTATTGCGATACATTCAATGAAACCATTCAAGGGCATCACCATCGAAATAGGAGGAGACATAATGTAATTTGTGGGCATCCGATGGCATAAAAATCAAAATAGAGCTCCGCCAGTAAAACCCAACCCGCTGCATTGTAGCCACTGAATTGACCCATCTCCACTAGAGACGACCGAGATTGCATTAAAGCAACATGACAGTGCAGACCTTGAAGCAATTTCTGATTAGACTCTGTAAGGGAATGAAAACTAGAGACTGATGAAGGAAAGACGACCGAGATTGCATTAAAGCAACATGACAGTGCAGACCTTGAAGCAATTTCTGATTAGACTCTGTAAGGGAATGAAAACTAGAGACTGATGAAGTGAAAATCTATTTGTGATATTATACTGTTATTGCAATTACTAAAATTCTTTGAAAATAACCTCTATTGTCCATCGAACATAAGTTTATTTTATCTATGAAACAAGAGTTGAGGATATTACAAAAAGTTACATACAATGAAAATAGTGTATCACATTGTCTATTAAGTCCAAATTTCAATTGTATTAACTTACGAACAATTCGAACAAAAATTTTCCAGTCTAACGTAATTTGTACGGCAAGCACTGCCAAAGTGTCTTTTTATTTATAGACTTTGTTGCCTCTCTTATTTTGGACCATACAGTAACACAGTGAATATCTATACGTCGAAGAAGATACAGTAGACTTGATCATCAACAAGAACAATAAATCCAATGTAATACCAGAAACTCGCATTTCACATCAATGTATGTATCAAGAAGCAAGACAAATGAATAGGGAAAAATGATAACTTTTATTTATAGAATGCTTAACAACATCATCATTTTATCACTAATCCAGTAACTATCCACCAGACACCCACAATAGTAGTTTGTGTATATGATCATATATATATATTATGATCCACCATATAAATCCAACCACCACAGCTACTTTCTCTTCTTTCTAACTCTTCAGGTATATATTGCCGTAAAATCAACGCTACAATGTTCTCAACCAGCACAGCTACTTGTTCAGCAATGCTAAAAATATCAAAAAAGTACATATGGAAGAGTATCGGAGATGGGGAAACAAGTCGGAAGAGGAATGAATGAATACACGAGGGTAAAAAAGGAGACTAGACTCTCCCTCTGTAGACCACAACAACCATGGTTAAATGTCACATGTATATGTAAAATCCTTTCTAGATGGGAGCGAAGAGGGTGTTCAAAGTAATCACGCAATCGGAATGGCAAGAGAAGCACAATGAAATGTCAACCATGCTCCTAAACCTGGTAATTCTTAACCATGACCTCCAACAACTCTGGAGTGGCAGTAACCAGATCCGCCACGCGACTGCCATTCTTGTAAATCTTAAATGTAGGTACTATTGTAATGTTCTCTGCTGCAGCGATTGCTGGGCTCTGTTTCACGTCCACCTTCAGTAGAAAACAGAAGAAAAAAATATAAATTACTATGACATTTTTTCATTCCCCTATTGTGCATGTAAAATCACCCGGAATGGGTGGAATATGTACATCAAGTACTAAGAACCACCCCCCACCGTGTCTGCCAGCTATGAAGTCTTGGTGCGAGACTTACTTAATACGGAGGTGGCCTTTTCAACTCGAGAGCAGATTTCCTCTTTCTATCAACTAATTTTCTATGGTCGAGAGGATCCCCAATTCTGGATTGATCCGCTGGACCTCGAAGCCATAGTCAAAGGCCACCTCGAACCCATCGAATAGTGTGCAATAAAAAAACCAATGAAGAATTATACCCCTCTTTCCAGAAGAACTAGAATTATCATATTGATTATTTTGATACTTTCAGAAGATTTGCAACTAAAAAGTATGCCCTTTACTGTGTTCATTAATAAAGGAATATATAATATAAAAATGCAAAAAATGGTATCAGTATCAGGAACACTCTATAGGATATAATCCCTGCTCGCCAAGAATTTAACCAACGCCATTTGGCTCTCTCCTAGATGAGAGATCAGAGCTACCAATAAGAAATATAATAGCAGCTTAGAGTCTAGGCGTTTTGAAATTCAGCAGGCAACCCGGCCCCCCTTTCCCGTATGCCTAAAAAGCACGACGTTGCCAATGATTGTTTACCTTGAGAAAACTTACTGAACGATATTTGGTGCTTAAGATATCCATGACTGGGGACATCCACTCGCATTGTAGGTTGAATTCTTCTTTAAAATGGACCACAGATGCACCTGCAGTTTTCAACAGTAGTTGTTGAGTTATATAGTAAATTATATAAGGAAGGTTAACATACTAATGCAGGAAAGCCTACCAGATGACTTTATCACAGCCCGGAACTTCTCAAGATCTGAAACCAACTCTACCTTGCCACCAACATCTCTGCATGACTTCTTTAATTCAACTTGGGCATGGGATAACTGTTCAGCAACCTCTTTGTTATTTGGAAGTTCCTGCCGCAGAATCTCATAATCTCTCACAGCGTCAGCCCATCTTTCCAGCTATAATGCATTGCATACGATCAAATTTATGATTTTTGCTCAAACAGCAGCAATTTTCACGAAAAAGTAAAAAGAAGTCTTATAGTAAGCACTAATTAAGATCTAAAGGTGGCATGTCACCTTGACATTTGAGGCAGCTTTTCGATAAAGAGCTTTAGTATAATGTGGCTGTATAAGGAGAGCATGGTTGCAATCATCCAGAGATTTTTCCCACTGTCCAAGTTTATACCAGCAAGTTGCTCTATTGCAGTAGAGAATTGAATTCGAAGAATCTAGCGAGAGCCCGTCCCCATAAGCATTACAAGCGTCTGCATATTTTCCAGAATTAAAAAAATCGTTGCCAAGAGTACGAGCTCGCCCAACCAGCCTCATGTTTTTGAGTAAACCAGTAACTTCAGCACTTTGAAGATCAACTTGTGCAGCTCTTTCAATGGCAATACACGCATTATCAAACCTGCAGATATTCATGATCGGTTCACTCATAATATGGCTGAACCTCTTTTATTTCTATATTACAACCTATGCTAAGTGATAAACTCACCTTCCAAGAGTGCTGTCAATCTGAGCTATGACAAAGAATATGTATGCTTCAGAGAGCATCCCAAAAATTTTTGACTGGCATGCTGCGGCATATTGCTCATACGTCCTAGCTTTATATATCCACAATTCAGCATCCTTTAATTGGTGTAGCTTCAAATGAGCTTCCGCTTGACATGCAAATAGCTGTGAATTCAATATCAGCAATTCAGTAACAGCACTTGAATTTTCATTGACCTATTTGTCACAGAACGTGACCACTAGAGATGCTTTACCTGAGCAGATGCCTCAGCTCCAGAAGTAGTTGCTGCCTCAGCTTCTTTTAACGTAGTCGTCCAATCTCCAAGTCTCCGGGCGTCAGTGCAGTTGCTGATATGTTTCGCCACTACTTGCAACTTCTGCAATGTGGCTTGATCTGGTTTATGACCTTGGAAAAATAAGTGCTCCTTGCATTTTCAACCTGTCCTAAACTGTAAGTTTTACACGAATGAGATTGCGCTTGTAGTTCTAGACAAAATAAGCAAGGCAAATGCCAATAATTGAATTCAGATAAGGAATTGACCGATGCTGTGGCAAGTTTAATTACAAACTGCGAAGAAACGAAGAGATTTGATAATAGAATTGATGGTAGAAGCTACCAATAAAGAGGGGAAAGGAAAGAAAGGGAAAAACACAACTTCTCGGAGCACAATCTAACTAAAAGAACAAGAAAACACCCCTGTTCCATAAAATAGTTCTGCTGCCAAAACACACTGCACTTCAAGACCAACTTCGAATAGCGAGAGAAATGACAATATAAGACATAACGTTGAACCAGGAAAAATAAAATGTGAAAGGGAAAACAGCGATAACATGAATGAAAGTACATAGCGAATAAGTCGAAGAAACAATGACCACAAACATCCAAACAGACAAAACCATCAACTTTTAATCCTCCAAAGCAATCAACACATATCCTGCATCCAGTTTGACATTTGTATGGTAATATACATACACAAAAAACATCAATCAAGAAAGTTTTACATTAGCAAATAACAAGGCCAGCAAAGATAAGCAAAATAACACATTTGTCGCATAATATCTAATATAACCTACAAAAAGTTCACCACATTTTCAAATATTCGTGATCAACAATAAGCAAACGGGCATGTAGATTCTAAAGATTTGAACATTATATATCACTTGCCTATGTAACAACGATAATCAAATATAGCACATTTAACACGTAATTTCCGATACAACCTACATAAATTTGACCACATATTCAAGATTTGTCGATAACTGATTCACGAACACACATAGAGATTCTAAACGTTATGAACTTTTAATATCACTTACCTAAGTAGCAAAGCTAATCAAATATAGCACGTTTCTCCTATACAACCTATATAAATTCCACCACATTTCCAAGATTTGTATTGGCGAAAACACACACATATATTCTATATCACTTACCTAAGTAACAAAGATCCTAAACGCTGGTGTGTTCGAACATATGTTGGAGACAATCTAATGGCTTGTTCACATTCCCTCACTGCTTCCCCTATTCGCTTGAGACCAATCAATGCAGCCGCTCGATTACAATGAAATCTTGCATCGGCCGGAGAAATTGCTATAGCTCTATCATAAAGACTCAAGGCTTCTGAAAATTTACCCTTCTTGTAAATCTCATTCGCTTGTGTATTCAACTCCTCGGAACTGGAGGCAACACCACTGGATTCCGGCGAAGCAACAAGACGGGTTTTCGGCATTGCACCAGCATGCATTATGCTTCCATAGCCGTACTTCCCAGGTGTCATCTCAGTGTCAGATAACACAGTCCTTTCAGGTTTACTACGCATCCCGGTTATGACGTTACCGGATGGGCAAATATTGCCGGTGGGAACTATTTTAATTTTACGGGAATCCGAAGAAGTCCAAGAACTCACATTCCGACCAGATACCGATGCCGAGGCATCCGAAGTGCTCCTTGTATTACTCGATGAACCCGTAGTACTAGAACTCATTCGGCTCCTCAATGTTGAAACGGGTGAACCCAATCTCAGTACGCGAGGATTGTCATCCTCTATCCTCCAAGTTTTTTTCATCTGATCAGCTAAAGAGCTCGAGGCCTCAGTTGGCAAAATCAGGGTTGTTGCCCCGTTGTGAAGACAACTGAATGCTTGGGGAGCCTTTATGTCGTCGTTCGCCTCTGAAATCCCGGATTTTTGAAAACGAATTTCTTGAATTTTCATATATCTATTTTTCATTACCCATTTCAGAATCAGTCTTCTTTTTAGAATCCATTTCAGAATCAGTCTTCTTTTTAGAAGACATTTCAGAATCACTGTTCTTTTTAGAACCTGACATTTGCAGCAATGTATATCTCTCAGAGCTTCAATTGGAAGCTACAATGTGAAAACTGTCAATCAATCACCCATAAAATTATGATCAATAACAACAAAATAGAAAAAATGACAGCTGAGAAAAATATGAATTTCTCTAAAACCCCATAAATCTCCTCTGTTAGACAATTGAAAACTGTAAAGCAATCACCAACAACAAAATGGAAAAAACCGGAGAAAAAAAATGAGATGGGGATCTCCTGATTTCAGGGCAGCTCAATAGAATAGGAGGACTAAAGCCAAATTTTAAAAAAAGAGATCTTATATATATTTTCATAAATTTGTATAATATATCATAATTAATTTATTTTTTTTCAATTGTCAGTGTAATATATCATAATTATTGATTATAGTTTTGAAATTTTTATCAATTGAATTAATTATTATACAAACCATCAAAATATTCTAGAAGTAGTAGGAATATTAAAAAAATAAAATTGAGAGTTCACTTGATTGAGTATACCAATTAGAGTATCATTTTTACTTGTATATATTTAATTTCAAAAATAGGTTTAAATCATAGTGATTGTTACGCTTTAGAAGACATTCAAAGTTAAGACACTATCTTTCTAAATTTAATTATTTAATAGCCTAATTAATTTGAGCTTGAAATGTCTACACCTCAAAAAATTGAAGACAATCTTAGAAAGCCAACTTCAAAATATGATTAATACAAATTGAAGTGAATTAGACAAATTAAGAAGTAGAAAGTAACTGTAAATTTAATTGCCTTATTTTTCCAAGCCTAAGGTCATTACTTCGGTGGCTTTAGGATTGAGTCGCACCTATTCACATTCATTTTTTCCTTTTTTAAATAGGAACAATGAAAATTTGTGATATTCAAGTACACAGTGGGATGTGGCCGGACAAATTGGTGTATGGGTGGCTATATTGTGAAGTCATTTTACGACAGGGGCATAGCTATGTTATAGTCAGAGTGTCCAACTGAACACCCTTCGTCGGAAAATAATAATATTGTATATATAATTAAAATGATACACAAAGTGATTAAATAACATATTCTGGACACCCTTGAAAGAACAAGGTATTGTAGCCCAGTGATTTTAGACGCCTTGAAAGAGCCACCACTTAGGTGCTCACGTATTTGAATCTCACTAGCAACAATTTTTTTTTCCACTTTTTTTGAACATCCTTTGTGAAATTCCTGGCTCCGCCATACTTTTACGACAAACATAATGTGGGTCACATTTTAAAAAATTTCACTGCAACATTTTGCAAATCAAACAATTTCAAGAAAGCTACCTAATATATACCATATCTTCTCTGGTCTGTCGCCATCAGGGGAATTTTAGTCATGAAATCATTGAATAAATAATTTATAGTAGTTGGAAAGTAATAGATGCTTTCTGGTGCATTTCTTAATTGATTTATAGCAGTTGGAAATAATAGATGTTTTCTGATGCATTTATTAATTATTAATTAGTGAAAAAAATCTTTATTTCACTATTACTCTATCTTTACATATTTATTATAGGCATAACACACAAATATACCCTTTAACTTGGCCTCATTTCACATTTACGCCCTTCAACTTTGGGTGTTCAGTGTACACAAGTAGGTATTTAAACTTGTATTAAATTGAACAAGTAGACACATGAGTCCTATGTGGCATAATTGTACGTAGGACATCACGTAGGATGCCACACAGGACATGTATGTCCATTTGTTCAATTTTATACAAGTTTAAGTGTCTACTTGTACACACCCAAATTTTGAAAGCATAAATGTGAAATAAGGTTATATTTATGTATTATGTCTTTATTATAATATGAGAAAAGACATAAAGTCACCACTGAAGTTGTCCCGAATTTTCATAAAGACACCTTAACTTTGCGGGTGTCCTATTATCCCATTGAACAACTTCAAAGTAGTATGTATATCCCATTTTTCACCCAACACCACTTACACAAAAATATTTGGGCATAATACATAAACATGACCCTTAACTTGGCGTCAGCTGGCAACTATGACCTTTAACTTTGGGTGTGCACAAGTAGGCACTTTAACTTGTATAAAATTGAACAAATAGACACACATGTCCTACATGGCATAATACACGTAGGACGCCACGTAGGACACAAAATTGCGATGTAGGTGCCATGTAAGACGAATGTGTCTATTTGTTCAATTTTATACAAGTTAAAGTGCCTACTTGTGCACACCCAAAGTTAAAGGTCATAGTTGCCAGCTGACGCCAAGTTAAGGGTCATGTTTTGTATTATGCCAAAATATTTGTAAGTCATGCACTAATAGTCACTTGCCACGTGTTAAAAGTAATTTCTAATTATTTTTATTTGATTTCTTTGCTTTTCTTTTTCTTTTTTTCTTTTTTTCTTTTTTTCTTTTTCTCTTTCTTCTTCGCCTCAACTTTGTTCTTCTGCATTTCGTTCATCGTCGCTGCAACAATCGTCAATCCCACTGTGGCGGGACTGATTTCCCGGCAGCATTACCAATTATCTGTCAAACTACCACCAATTAATTTATTTATGAAAATAAACACCGTCAAATAATCAAAATCTAAATATTCAAAATATCACCAAGTCAAAATCTGAAATTTAAATCACCACCTTCTCCAACTCCTTACTCCCAAATCGGGTTTCTCATAGTTTCACTACTCCCAAATCCCAATCTTGATTTGTAGGAGGAAAAAGAATCACTGAACTAATTTGTTTTTCAAAAAAAAAAAAAGAAGAATAAGAATGAACACAATAACATTAATTTTTTTAAAAAAACAATGACCAGAAAGGAAAAAGAAAAAAAGAAAAAAAAATGAAGGAAGACATGGATGCCTCAAGAGGTCTCAGGTCATATTAAGAAATATGGGTAAGCTAATGATGGTAGGGAAAATGAGAAAAAATAAAAACTATTCCTAATAAAGTAAAAAAAATTAATACATGGATTTTTATGTTTTTTTTCAAAATAAGTCAAATTGGGAGTTCCACGTGGCAATTTTAAGTTGGTCTGAAGCTGTATCAAGAGTTCTTCACGCGCCCCTATTTCGTGACAACACGACTGGTGTTAAAATTAGTCAAAAGGGTATATTTATTGTGGATTTAGATGGTTTCGTGGGGTAATAGGACACCCGCAAAGTTAAGGTGTCTTTTTGAAAATTCGAGACAACTTCAATGGTGACTTTATGTCTTTTCTCTTATAATATATATGAATAGAAGACTGCCATTGCATTCTTCAAATTGCAAGAAAATGTGTGAATCAATCATGAGCTTCCTATGATGGATCGTTGAATTATGCTGCTGGTTTCAATGGTAGAAACACCAATGAATGAATGAATGTGAGCTTTTTCTCTAGAGAGAAACAAGAGGTTTTCAGAGAGCTTGTATACTGTTACAGAGAGAAAGGAGAATTGTTGAGGAAGAAGAAGAAGGAGAAGGGGAACTATTTATATACTATTACATGTATTAAAGTATTTTTACTATACTATATTTAATTATGATTTTAAAACTAATTATTAAGATATAATTACTAATTGATTAAATTTTAATTCGTCTGTGTAAGCTTGTTCATATTTTTGGTTTTGAATCTCTGTAAAAGGAGGAGGATCGAGATAAGATGAAAGTTAATTTTGTATTACTAATTTCAAAATTTGAGTAAACAATAAGAAGGATTGCGATAAGATCAGAGTTAGTTTTCGTATTATCAGTTTTTAATAATCTGAATAAAGAAGATGAGTTGTAATAAAATGATAGTTGATTTTCACATTGTCAGTTTTGAGTATGAGTAAAGAGAGGAGCGTCGCGACAAGATGATATAGTCAACGTAGAATTAATTGGTCATGACGAAATTAATATGGTTATTGTTGAGACGTGTTCTTCTATGCATGTATACGACTTTAAATTATATGATATTAAATATAGTTAAATATAGTCTATGCGAATTTATTCACTCTATTTATGATGAATTATCAAAATACAGATATTATTGGTTCGAGCTCACTTAAGCATAAATTATGATATGATTTTAAATAACAAAATATAATGAATGATGATTTATATAGCCGATAAGGTTTTATTTAGAAGTGGGGGTGAAAATATTGCCATTGGTTTTGTTACATTTGATTTGTTTAATTCCTTTATTACGAATAACTATGTCCACTCGTATAGGCCTGCTCATTATCAACGGCAAATAGATTAACTAAAAGAGAATACGAAGAAGAAGAGATACGACAAATGATCCGTTATCATTAACTTAATCAATTTATAATGAATTTTCATAATATGATTATTATTGTGACATGTTCACCTGAACACGTATTATAACAAAGATGATAGTTTATTTTTTTGTCTTGACAGGAAAAGATAAAAAAGTAGCTAAGTAAATCAAATTTTCCCCCCGACCCCCCCCCCCCCCCTCAACCTTTTTATTAAATTGGTTAATTAGAAACATTTTGGAACTAAATATATACTACCTAAATTAGCAATAAAAAACGTGTTTAGGATCCATATCTTCTTGGTATATCAATTTTTAGTAATTGAGAACATGAATTCATTAAGTTAAGTATTATATACTAATGGCATGTGTTAAAAATCTTTAATTATTAATTAGTGGTGTGTTTAGAAGATACTATTAAATATCAAATATTAATCGATTAAGAGTTTGGCCTTCCACCAAATGGATGCTTTAATTTATATATACCTTTTTAGTTTTTTCATTTAGCGTTCAATAATTATTAGGTATTGGAGATCAATTTTCCACATACATTTATAAAATAATGTTTTATTTGTGTATGTAGAATAGTAAGTTTCACCCTAAAAGTTATTGTTGTGTGATCAAAATATTAGGAAGTTCAAGCTACCAAAAAAAATATATTCTGCGAGTTTAGCACACACAATGATAAAAGTACCATACATTACGAAATGAACCTCGATCGATGCATGTAATAAGATAGCAAATATCAATTTTCTTTTATTTTAATTATGTGATCTTCTTTTATATTATCTGAATAATCATTAGACTTATAATTGGGGATATATACCATTTTTTTCATTCGGTGTTCGATACTTATATTGGAGTTTGACTAATCACGGTTCGTACCACATAGGGTTCATACCTTTTTTTTCTTAGCCATGACTCTTAGAGAAGTAGCCTCATTCGCTACACCACATGTTTAAGTAGTGGAATGTGTCCCATTTAAACCACCTCAACGTTTATTAGAACTAATTCTGTTTCACCACAGCCATAAAATATTGAAAATTAATATATAAAGAAAATAAAAAGTAAACACATTTAAAATTGGCATCCAAAAAAAAAAAGAAAAAATGTACCGTAAATAAATGATTAGTTGATAACTTGATAATGACTGTATACTTATAATTGAAGTATAATTAGTTTATTATTAGTTTTCTTAATGACCGGTTTATTAAGTATTAATTTTTAAAAGTTTTAATCAGTATGAATTGTAGTAGAATGATCGAGATTCCTTCGCTCATAATCAGAGATCTCGAATTTGATCACTCTTCTATTGAAAAGGTTGATCCAATTAAATGAATCTTACAATATGTGAATCTATATTTCAACAAATTTTAAGGCGTGATCAAATATCGTGTGAGAAAATGAAAAGAGAAAAAAGTTTTTTTAAAAAAAAGTTTTAAAAAGTATACATTGCTTGCATATTAGCCATATTAATTAGTTAACTCAACCTTCTTTATATACTAATACTAGTTCTTTGATTCGAGAAATAGTTTAGCATTTGTAGATATATACTTTATACCATTTTATTGTTTAGCTACCATATTTAATTTTTTTACATAAAGTAATTAAAAAGAAAATCATTCTTAATATGTTGAAAATGTTTTAGAATTGCTCTTAGCGTTAAAATTTTTGTCTAAAATCTCCTTCTTTTAATAAAAAAAAGTTGATGTGGAATAGTTTTTTAAAATTAAATATGTGGCATACATTTATGGATAAATTACCTATATACACAACATTATTTACCATATTCTCCATTTATCCCTACTATTTTAAAATATTTCAAAAATTTCTATTTTTCATCCTAAACTCAACTATCCGGATACATTATTCCTCTCCACTCCAAACCCATGTTTCTCACTCCTATATTCACTCCTTTAATCTCTTCTTAATTTCACTCCCATAATCAGATCAGTTATCTCACATCATCTCCTTTTCCGGATACATCAATTTGAAATCCATACCCAAAATTTTCCTTCCTTTTTTCAAGCCACAAATCTCTCCACAGTTACCTCTATTAATCCATTTTTGAATTTCAAAACTTTTCTCTTTCCAATTAATGATTTCAAGTTATTCAAGAGGTAGATCTTTTTCCATCACTTCGGTTTTCGATTTTTTTATTTTTTATTTAGTTTTTTCATCTTAAAAATTACTGATACGTATAATTTATATGTATCAAGTTTTACAATGTATCTATGTATCATTAATTTTACATTTCTTTTCCTTTTTAAGCGTAACATAAAAGTATCTTATGTATCAAATATTATGTATCATTAATTTTACATTTCTTTTCTTTTTTAAGCGTAACATAAAAATATCTTATGTATCAAATGTTATGTATCAACACTGTCTCATGTATGAATTTGTTATTTGATTTATGTATCAACATTGTCTCATGTATGAATTTGTTATTTGATTTATGTATCAACACTGTCTCATGTATTACTCTGAAATAAGCTACAATAATTCACAAACTTACCAAGATAGATAAATAGTAATGTATCACGCTCATTTTCTTGCAAGTTACTGCTAAATATTCATTCTTTGGTAATGATACATTCATACAAAATTAATTTACATGTATCTGCTGCCTAATAATGACTACACATTAATGCATAGATCTAAAAGGGAACACAGTTCGGGTAACCTTTACTTCTATAATGTAGATGGTAGGATAATAATACTTAGCAATTTACTAAATATTTTAAGAATAGTAATGTATCATGAGTAATATATCCAGATCGAAAATACAAATTAAAAAAATCTTTGGCCATGATACATTCATAAAAATTAACACTACATGTATTTGATACGTAATAACTACTGTACAGTAATGTATCGATCTAAAAACTAACACCTTATGAGCAAACTTTACTAACTAATACATGCATCTCGAGATCACAAATCAAAGCAATGTATCTCTCCAGCCTTTTTGTCTGTTGTATCAATGCATAGTGGATACATTGCAGATCCATGCTCATGTTTCTTCACCTCCACGTACAGTTTTTCTCCATATCATTCCTAAATAATCATTGGTGATGCAACAATCTGTCAACATTAAAAAAGTTAGTGATGCATTCCATAAAATAGTTATTTCTATGTATCAATCACAAACAATGAGACAACTAGTCTATACTTAATATCATATACAAAATATAAATATAATATGATATATACCCTCATTCTCGAACATTTTGATGTGTTTACAACAAATTACATATATAATGTATCATATATAAAATACAGTATTTCACAAACACAGCAAGATATACAAATAGTAATGTATCATACTAAACATTTTGGTCATAATACAATAATTCAAATTAATACTACATGAATCTAATACATAATAATTATCACACAGTAATGTGTCGAACTCTAAGCAAACACTGCAACATTTACTTATTTAATGTATTTAATAGGAATACAATATCACAATTATCATGGAGTGGTCCAAAGTGGAATCTCGCTACCCACTTGCACGCAAAGGTTTGTGACAATCAGTAAGGCCTTTGATTTGAGGACTGTGGTTATTCAAGTCCCTGAGCATGATCAGGTACATCCCCCTTATTTATATGGTAAGCCAACCACAAACTAATTGAACGAAAATGTGTCATTCTTTTATTTTTACTACTTGTATTAAACTATAATGTCTGGGACCAATAATAGATATAACCTCTCGTGCAAATCGAAAGCTAGACCATACAATTTTACTTCTTTAATCAATTACAAGATATATAAATACTAATGTATCACAATTAATCTAGCCATCTCGAAAACACAAATCAAAAATTGAATTAACAACACAATATATATAATTCCATACCTCTTATTCTCAAATCTCAACGAAATAGATATATTCATCATGTATCAACTATTGTTTTGAACTTTTTTGAATCTATTACGATTTTGGTGAGAATTGAGAGAAGAAAATTTGAATTGTTTGAAGTTGGGTGGATTTGGGAGAGAATTAAGAGAAGAAGATTTGAATTTTGAATTGATTGAATCTGTTACGATTTGGGAGAGATTGACATCAACTTGATTAGCTTGATTTGGGGAACTCACATTCAATTTTACGATTCCTTTCCTTTTAAATTGCAACTGAATTTACTTTAATGTATCAAATTTAATGTATCCGGCTTGTTTGCTATGTATCCGGATAGCACTGATTTTAAGGAATTTTTGTAAAATAGAAAAGAGTAGGGATATGATGTAATTTAGGTTTTACACTATGGGATTTAGGTAAGTTATACTTTATTTATCGATTCATAAGTATATAATTAGACCCATTAATTCAAACCAACAATTTATTTATTTTAATTTATTTATCTTAGTCTTTTTTTAAAATCTGTTTCAAAAGTGAATATTTTTTTCTAATTCGATAACTCTTTAGTTTCAACATAAACTTGATTCGAGCCAATTTTTGAACACTAGAAAATATTTTAAGATAATTTTTTTAAAATCTAGTCAAATTTTATGGTCAAACAAATATTTGAAAATAAATTTTTAAAATTTATGGTCAAATGCTAACTTAATTTAAGAACACAAAATCCAAGAGTCTTTTTTATTTTCTAAAATTTTGAGTCCAATCAAATCGGATATAAAATTAAAATATTGTGAGTAGAAGTAAAATTTCTCTCCAAAACAAGAGCAATTTTATTTTGTAAGGTATGATGAGCCAATTTTAGGTAACTTTAAAATATTTTGATGACAAAATTTTAAAGTCTAATTAAATTTCATGGTCAAAAGTATATTTGAAGATAAATTTTTAAAACTTCACTCAAACTTCTATTTGATTTCATGGTCAAATAGCAATTTGAATATAAAATTTTAAAATCTAATCAAATTTCATAGTCAAACATATTTTTGAAAATAAATTTTCAAAATTAAATTTAAAATTTATAGTCAAACGCTAATTTAGTTTAAATAATAAAATTCAAACAATCTACTTTTTTTTTATGTTCAGTCAAACTAAAATAAATAAATTAAAATGAGCGGGATAAAAACATTGATGGATATATTTTATGATTTACAATAAACATTTGAATATGAAAAGAAAAAAAAGAAGAAAACGGTTACCACATGTCACAAATTACACTTCACCATTTTACTTTGGGCCTACATGGTCATTAGGTGGCATCCACATAGACTTTCATGTTGGGCCCTGCCCAATATAACATGCTTGTATGTTTAATAAAATAGAAGCATAAGTTATGTCGGAATTTATGTATAATTTTATGCAGATAAAATATGAAATAAGTTTTGTTGGAATTTATGTATTATTTTATACAGATAAAATATGAAATAAGAATATAGAGACTAGTAATATATGAATTAGATATACGAAGATGACCAAACTAATAATTATAATAAGAATATTTTTTATTTTCTTTAAAAAGTAAACAATTATATTTTAATTATACGCTACAACAACAATAACATCCTTAATTAGAGTAATTTCTTAAAATGAGATATGGGAAGGGTAGTGTATGTAGACCTTACCTTTACACAGGAGGTGTAGGTTATTTCTGATAGACCATTGGCTCAATGAAATACAAATAAAGCACGACAAAGCATTACAAAGTAAATAAATAAAATTAAAAAACGATAATTGAAATACAAAAATTGGCAAATAAGTAATAGCAATCGAGGAACAAGACGCTACATGAATAATACTACTACTATTAGTATGGAAGGATAATCGAGACCACACTCTACTACCTCCTAACCTACTACCATACTTTGTATCCTCCACAATTTATTCCTAGCTATCTAATGTCACGTCCTGAGTAAGCTGAAACGGTATCATGTCAATATGTCTAATCATCTCTTTCCAATATAATACTTCTTCGGTTTATACCTTTACCTCTCCTGAATCATCCATGGCCAACCTCTGCACTGGAGTATTCGTGCATCTCCTCTCTACACATGTCTAAACAATCTCAGTCTCGTTTCTCACATCTTGTCCTCCATTAGTATTCGTGCATCTCTTCTCTACATATGTCTAAACAATCTCAGTCTCCTTTCTCACATCTTGTCCTCCATTGAAGCAACTTCCAGTCTTCCATGTTGTCTTGCATGTCTTTATTTCTAATTCTATCTCTCAGAGTATGTATGCACATCCAGCCACTTCAACATCTTCATTTTTTGCAACTTCCATCTTTTGAATGTAGGAGTTCTTGACTAGCTAACACTTCACCCATACAACATAATTGGTCAAACAATCATATCCGATTCTATAGAAACTCCCCTTTATGTTTCATTTTAGAAGAAAAACTTAAATATGTCATCGAATTTTAATAAAATCTTATTTATATTACTCTCTGTCTCATTTTAGTTGATCACTTTTCTTTTTACACGTATATTAAAAAATAATAAATAAGAAGATAATTTTACTAATTCATCCCTTAAAAAGCTTCGTAAGAATTTTACAAACAAATGTGAACACTTTCAAAAATAATTTAGTTAATGCCTTCTTGAGTTAGCAAGGTGAACAACTAATATAAGGCAACTATTTTTTAAACGGACGAAGTATTCATTAAAAAGTTTAAAATAGTATGATGGAAACACAATGATTAATTTGTCAGCTTTTCCACTGACAAAAAATTTGTTGATTGGCTCTTTTACTTCACAGAAAATCATAATACATTTATATTATTAAATACATAAAGTTCAGTATCTTTAATTGTTTTTGTTTTATCTCACTCTTTTTGTCCATGCAACTCAAATTCTTTTATAAGATATCGACAATGTAAGTACCAAAATATAAAAGATGTGATATATTTTAAGTGATTAAGTTATTGACGTAATGAGTGTTAGAGAATAGATACAAAAAATTCACAAACTGTTCTCTTCTCCATTAGTTTTGGTATGCTTTTTTCGCTACTGTATTTGCTTCACACTTGTTGCCGACTCTTTATCTTCATCTATGCCGCCCTCTCCAAAATCTGTTTGTGATATTCCCGTTCTAATTCTCTTCGTGCTTCAGAATTTTATATGAAAAAAAGCACACAGAAATTAGTTGGCAACATAATTTGAAAGAAGTTAAATATTTGGATTAAGTTTATACAATAACAACCTATGTTGCTCGGACTCTCCAAAACTGATACTCTGGTTTGCTGTCACTTTGCCACAAATCCAAGATAGGATTGAGGGACCATACAGTAACACAGTGAATATGTATATGTCAAAGAAGATATAGTACACTTGATCATCAACAATAAATCCAAAGTAATCCCACAAGTCGCATAACGTACTCTCCATTTCACATCAATGTATGTATCAAGAAGCAAGACAAATGAATAGGGAAAAATGACAACTTTTATTCATATTCAAAATCCACCAGACATCCACAATAGTAGTTTGTGTATATGATCATATATACATATTATGATCTTTATCTAAATCCAACCACCACAGCTACTTTCTCTTCTAACTCTTCAGCTATATATTGCCGTAAAATCAACTCTACAATGTTCACAACCAGCACAGCTACTGTTCAGCAATGCTAAAAATATCAAAAAAGTACAAATCGAAGAGTCGGAAGAGAAATGAATGAATACACGAGGGTAAAAAAGGAGACTACACTTTCCCTCTGTAGACAATGTTCTTAACCAAGTACTCCATCGTCTCTGAAGTCGGGATAATCACCTCCATCACACGGCTGCGATTCTTGTAAATCAGAAATGTAGGTACTGTTGTAATGTTCTCTGCTGCAGCGATTGCTGGGCTCAGTTCCACGTCCACCTTCAGTAGAAAACACAAGAAAAAAATATAAATTACCATGAGTTTTCTTCATTCCCCTGTTGTGCATGTAAAATCATTGTAAGAAATATAATAGCAGCTTAGAGTCTAGGCGTTTTAAAATTCAGCGGTCCCCATTTCCCGTCTGCCTGCAAAGCATGACATTTCCCATGATTGTTTACCTTGAGAAACCTTACTGAATGATATTTGGTGCTTAAGGCATCGACGATTGAGGACATCCGCTTGCATTGTAGGTTGGCTGCTTCTTTAAAAAGGACCACGGATACACCTGCAGTTTTCAACAGTAGTTGTTGAGTTATATAGTAAATGATATAAGGAAGGTTAACATACCGATGCAGGAAAGCCTACCAGATGCCGTAATCGCAGCCCAGAACTTCTCAAGATCCGAAACCAACTCCACCGTGCCACCAACTTTCATATCGTGAACATCTTCTCCGCGTGACTTCTTTAATTCAATTTCGATATGAGATAAATATTCAGCAACATCTTTGTCATTTGGAAGTTCCTGCTGGAGAATCTTATAATCTCTCACAGCGTCAGCCCATCTTTCCAGCTATAATGCATTGCATACAATCAAATTTATGATTTTTTCTCAAACAGCAGTAAAAAGAACTCTTATAGTAAGCACTAATATTAAGATTTAAAGGTGGCATGTCACCTTGGCATTTGACATAGCTTTTCGATAAAGAGCTTTAGTATAATATGGGAGGATAAGGAGAGCATGGTCGCTATCAGCCAGAGATTTTTCCCACTGTCCAAGATTAAACCAGCAAGCTGCTCTATTGCAGTAGAGAATTGAATTCGAAGAATCAAGCAAGAGCCCTTCCTCATAAGCAGAACAAGCTTCTGTATATCTTTCAGAGTAAAATAAATTGTTGCCACGAGTACGAGCTTTCCCCACCCGCCTCATTTTTTTGGGTAAACCAATAACTTCAGCATTTTGAAGATCAACTTGTGCAGCTCTTTCAATGGAAGTAAACGCATCATCAAACCTGCAGATATTCATGATCGGTTCTCTCACAATCTTGCTGAACCTCTTTTATTTCTATATTACAACCTATGCAGTACTGATAAAAGATAAACTCACTTTCCATGAGTGCTCTCAATCTGAGCTTGGACAAAGAATAAGTATGCTTCAGAGAGTATCCCAAAAAGTTTTGACTTGCATGCTGCGGCAGATGGGCCATAAATCCTAGCTTTATATATGCACAATTCAACATCCTTTAATTGGTGTAGCTTCAAATGAGCTTCCGCTTGACATGCAAATAGCTGTGAATTCAATATCAGCAATTCAGTACCGGCACTTGAATTTTCATTCACCTATTCGTCACAGAACGTGACCACTAGAGATGCATTACCTGAGAAGATGCCTGAGCTCCAGAAGTAGTTGCTGCCTCAGCTTCTTTTAACGTAGTCGGCCAATCTCCAAGTCTCCGGGCGTCAGTGCAGTTGCTGATATGTTTCGCCACTGCTTGAAACTTCTGCAATGTGGCTTGATCTGGTTTATGACCTTGGAAAAATAAGTGCTCCCTTGCATTTTCAACCTGTCCTAAACTGTAAGTTTTACACGAATGAGATTGCGCTCATAATTCTAGACAAAATGATTACAATCTGTGAAGAAATGAAGAGGTTTGATAATAGAATTGATGGTGGAAGCTACCAACAAAGAGAGGAAAGGGAAGAAAGGGAAAAACATAACTTCTCGGAGCACAATCGAACTAAAAGAATAAAAAACACTCTGTTACAGAAAATAGTTCTGCTGCCAAAACACACTGCACTTCAAGACCAACTTCGAATAGCAAGAGAAATGACTATATAAAACATAGCTTTGAACTAGGATGGCTTCACCTAAGTTAGATAGTTCTTTTGCCACAAAGCAAAGCAAAATAGAGAACGAGGAAATATAAAATGTGAAAGGGAAAACAGCAATAACATGTATGAAAGTACATTCCTATAAACAAAGGGACAAACATAGTGAACAAGTCGAGGAATCAATGACCACAAACATCCAAACAGACAAAAACATCAAATTTAAATCCTCCAAGGCAGCACATTAACACTTGATCTCCGATACAACCTACATAAATTTCACCACAGTTCAAAATTTTTTTGATAACTGATTCGCGAACACACATATGGATTCTAAAGGTTTGAATCTTTTTATATCACTTACCTAAGTAACAAGATAATCAATATAGCACATTTAACACTTAATCTCCAAACCTACTGAAATTTCACCACATTTCCAAGATTCGTTGATAACTGATTTGCGAACACACACACACACACAGAGATTCTAAAAACAAAGAACGAATGCAAGCTTTTTCTAGAAAGAGAAACTCTTTATATACTATTACATGTATTAAAGCATTTATTTAATTATGATTTTAATCATTTTTTATTTTATTTTTGAAAATCTTTGTTAACTCATTATTTAATCATAATTACTAATTAATTAAGTTTTAGTTCGTCTTTGTAAGCTTGTTCATATTTTTGGTTTTGAATTTGAGTAAAGAAGGTGGATTGTGATAAGATGATAATAAGTTTCATATTATCGGTTTCAAAATTTGAGTAAAGAATAAGGAGTGTTGTGATAAGATCACAGTTAGTTTTCATATTATCAGTTTTTAATAATCTGAGTAGAGAATACGGGTTTTGATTAGATGACAGATAACTTTCATATTGTCGATTTCATGTTTGAGTAAAGAGACGAAACTACTTGTGATAAGATGAGAGGTTGTCTTCGTAATATTGGTTTCTGAATCTGAATAAAGAAAGAAGGTTGTGATAAAATGACAGTGAGTCTTCACATTGTTGGTTTTGAATTTGAGTAAAGAAAGAGGATTGCGATAAGATGACAGTTAATTTTTACATTATCAGTTTCAAAATCTGAGTAAAGAAGAAGCCTCTTATTTTATTTTATGGGCAAGACTTATATGGTTGCTTAAGTCAATCTTAGTTACTTATAATGTATGATGAAGTCAAAGGCGAATTCAAGATTTAAATATATGTGTTCTTACAACGACCTCAAGTCAATACTATGCCAATAACTGGAATTACAATCAAATATTATTGTAATCATGTCAAATTGTAAATTATATTGTAGATCCGTCCCTCGATATAGTGAAACTATTAGGCATTGTTAGTTTTGGTTATTTAGAGATTGCCATCCAGGGACTATGTTAGCAAGGACCTTGAGAGCTTGATGTGTTTATTTCTCAGGTAAAGTTTCAGCTCCTTCTGTTTATGCCACTTATTAACTCCTCTCACATTCCATATAGATAGTGTTTACTAGGCTGTGAGACTTGTTGTTGTGGTGCTTGAATTGGGCACAGAACATTTAGAGCAAAATTTTTGTTTCCAATCATAGATAACCTCATGTTCGAACATAGTGCCAGTAGGATGCATAACAACAATCTTATCAGGTAAGAGTTGTGTAATGTTCACTTCAATCAGCATCTGCGCAAAAGAGATCCTTGTTTGTTTAGCTGTGCATTCATAAGCATAAATTGGAACCCCAATGACACAAGCTATTCTACTCAAGGATCCTTTGCCCCAACAAGACATAGGAAGTTTTGGAAATTTCACCCACAGAGTGATTGTTCCTTGCTAAAATCAAAGTTCACTGTCCAGGGTTTAAGAATTATTGGTCTGTTGTTGACCTGAGTAGGTTTTGTACACTTGACCAGAATTCACTAATGTATCCAGGTACATCTCCTATCAAGTTCTAATTCTCTTCGTGCTTCAGAATTTTATATGAAAAAAAGCACACAAAATTCCACAAGTTGCATAACATCAATGTATGTATCAAGAAGCAAGACAAATGAATAGAGAAAAATGACAACTTTTATTCATATTCAAAATCAACCAGACATCCACAATAGTAGTTTGTGTATATGATCATATATACATGTTATGATCTTTATCTAACTCCAACCACCACAGCTACTTTCTCTTCTTTCTAACTCTTCACCTATATATTGCCGTAAAATCAACTCTACAATGTTCCCAACCAGCACAGCTACTGTTCAGAAATGCTAAAAATATCAAAAAAGTACATATGGAAGAGTATCGGAGATGGGGAAACAACAACCATTTCACATGTATATGTAAAAAAGGAGACTAGACTTTCCCTCTGTAGACCACAACAACCATTTCACGTGTATATGTAAAATCCTTCCTAGATGGGAGCGAAGACAGTGTTCTTAACCGAGTACTCCAACGTCTCTGAAGTTGGGTTAACCAACTCCTTCACACGGCTGCAATTCTTGTAAATCATAAATGTAGGTGCTGTTATAATGTTCACTGCTGCAGCAATTTCTGGGCTCAGTTCCACGTCCACCTTCGGCAGAAAACAGAAGAAAAAAATATAAATTACAACGAGTTTTCTTCATTCCCCTGTTGTGCATGTAAAATCATTGTAAGAAATATAATAGCAGCCTAGAGTCTAGGCGTTGGGCAACCCGGCCACCATTTCCTGTCTGCCTGCAAAGCACAACATTGCCCATGATTGTTTACCTTGAGAAACCTTACTGAATGATATTTGGTGCTTAAGGCATCCACGACTGAGGACATCTGCTTGCATTGTAGGTTGGCTGCTTCTTTAAAAAGGACCACGGATACACCTGCAGTTTTCAACAGTAGTTATTGAGTTATATAGTAAATGCTATAAGGAAGGTTAACATACCGATGCAGGAAAGCCTACCAGATGGTAGATCGCAGCCCGGAACTTCTCAAGATCCGAAACCAACTCCACCACGCAACCAACTTTCATATTGAGAACATCTTCTCCGCATGACTTCTTTAATTCAATTTCGGCATGGGATAAATATTCAGCAACATCTTTGTCATTTGGAAGTGCCTGCCACAGAATCTTATAATCTCTCACAGCGTCAGCCCATCTTTCCAGCTATAATGCATTGCATACAATCAAATTTATGATTTTTTCTCAAACAGCAGTAAAAAGAACTCTTATAGTAAGCACTAATATTAGGATTTAAAGGTGGCATGTCACCTTGGCATTTGACATAGCTTTTCGATAAAGAGCTTTAGTATAATATGGGAGGATAAGGAGAGCATGGTCGCTATCAGCCAGAGATTTTTCCCACTGTCCAAGATTAAACCAGCAAGCTGCTCTATTGCAGTAGAGAATTGAATTTGAAGAATCAAGCAAGAGCCCTTCCTCATAAGCAGGACAAGCTTCCGTATATCTTCTAGATTAAAATAAATCGTTGCCATGAGTACAAGCTTTCCCCACCAGCCTCATTTTTTTGAGTAAACCAATAACTTCAGTATTTTGAAGATCAACTTGTTAAGCTCTTTCAATGGAAATAGACGCATCATCAAACCTGCAGATATTCATGATCGGTTCTCTCACAATCTTGTTGAACCTCTTTTATTTCTATATTACAACCTATGCAGTACCGATAAGTGATAAACTCACCTTCCTTGAGTTCTCTCAATCTGAGCTTGGACAAGGAATACGTATGCTTCAGAGAGTATCCCAAAAAGTTTTGACTTGCATGCTGCGGCAGATGGGTCATATATTCCAGCTTTAAATATGCACAATTCAGCATCCCTTAATTGGTGTAGCTTCAAATGAGCTTCCGCTTGACATGCAAATAGCTGTGAATTCAATATCAGCAATTCAGTGGTCATTTTGTATATGTAATAACAGGAGAAACAGAAAGGGAAGTTTGGTATTCTATTGGATTTTGTGTGGTACGAACCTCTGACAAAGGGAAAAGACGACAACTATGCTGCTCAAAGAGCACGAGACTTTCATTTGGGATGGTAAGAGTTTGCACACAGTAATGTAGTGTTCGAGTCATGTTACAACTGCTAGACTAACCAGAGATTCTTGCCGGTGGCAGATCAAGAATTTAGACATTGTGGTCTATACTTGTGTTTCACACGCATTAACCTATGTGTTTGAGTCCCCCTAGCACTTGTTCTGCCAAACTTGTGAACCTATTATTGGATCCACACAGCTTCATACCGTTAGTTATATTTACATATCACAAAAAAGTTCAAAATTTCATCTTCTATGAGCTGTCAACTCTATGTAAAGTTTGGGGTTGCTAAAGCCTTCTCTTTAGAGCTGCACAACCTGAAATACCAATTTTACATTGGGCTTTTTTTACAGGTTCTTGCATCCTCTTGTATATGGTGAGTACCCAAAAACCATGCAAAATATTGTGGGAACGCGATTACCCAAGTTCTCGAAAGAAAAGGTTAAGATGGTGAAGGGATCATTTGATTATGTGGGCATAAACCAGTACACTTCCTACTACATGTATGATCCTCATTATACCACACCACAACCCTTGGGCTACCAACAGGACTGGAATGTTGGATTTGCATGTAAGATACTGCTACCTTTTCACTTCTTATGTTAGGCCTAGTAAAATGGAATTACTACTGATTCAAATTCTTTTCATTGTCCTGATGTAGATGATCGCAAGGGAGTACCAATTGGTCCAAGGGTTCTAACCGAAAAACATACTAATATCCTAATTGTTAGCTAACACTATCTTTGCTGAAAAATTCCTGTAGGCACACTCATATTGGCTCTACATCGTGCCATGGGGTCTATATAAAGCTGTCAACTATGTTAAAGAACACTATGGAAATCCTACCATTATTCTAGCAGAAAATGGTATGGTTTGCTTAACTAGTGAAATGATTGTTCAGCGTCGTACGGACCAACTTATAAACAAAATCTCACGATTTTCAGGTATGGATTATGCGGGAAACATTACCCTTACAAAAGCTTTACATGACACCAAAAGGATCGACTACTATAAGAGCTATTTGCAAGAACTGAAGAAGACAGTGGATGAAGGAGCTAATGTCATAGGGTACTTCGCATGGTCATTTGCTCGACAACTTTGAATGGAGAATGGGTTATACTTCCAGATTTGGCATTGTCTATGTTGATTTCAATACCCTCAAACGATACCCGAAGATGTCAGCATATTGGTTCAAGAAATTGCTTAAGCGCCAGAAGCACTAAGGCGTCTCTTGCCCTTGTCTGTAGTTCCATGCGTATTTTGATTTAAGAGAACTTGATACTCATACGTTGAGTGCCTTTAATGTGCGAAAAAAACACAAAATAAGTTGAGTTCCTTTCTTAGGCACTAGGATTTCCACTTAGAGTAGATATTTGTTATTTCTGTATTTAACAATGATGCTTGCAGTTTTCTTCTATTAAGGAATGAATAAGTTTTAGCAGCATCATCCTAATTCTTGAATACTAATGTAATATAGAAGAATTCTTAAATGTTATTCAATATCAATTCAGTACCAGATGAATTTTCATTCACCTATTCATCACAGAACGTGACCACTAGAGAGTGAGAAGATTAGCTCCTAGTAGTTGCTGCCTCATTAACAAGTCGTCCAATCTCCAAGTCTCCGGGCGTCAGTGATATGTTTCACCACTTGAAACCTCTGCAACGTGGCTTGATCTGGTTTATGACCCTGGAAAAATAAGTGCTTCCTTGCATCGTCAACCTGTCCTAAACTGTAATTTTACAGGAATGAGATTGCGCTCATAGTTCTAGACAAAATAATTACAAACTGTGAAGAAATGAAGAGGTTTGATAATAGAATTGATGGTGGAAGCTACCAACAAAGAGGGGAAAGAAAAGAAAGGGAAAAACATAACTTCTCGGAGCACAATCAAACTAAAAGAACAAAAAACACCCCTGTTACAGAAAATAGTTCTGCTGCCAAAACACACTGCACTTCAAGACCAACTTCGAATAGCAAGAGAAATGACAATATACATAGCTTTGAATTAGGATGGCTTCACTTAAGTTAGATAGTTCTATTGCCAACCATCACTAATGAGTCAAAGACAGTCCACCAAGACACAAAGCAAAGCAAAATAGAGTACGAGGAAATATAAAATGTGGAAGGGGAAACAACAATAACATGTATGAAAGTACAGCCCTATAAATAAAGGGACATACATAGCGAACAACGAAGAAACAATGACCACAAACATCCAAACAGACAAAAACATCAAATTTAAATCCTCCAAGGCAATCAGATCTGGTTGATGGTAAAGAGCATCCCGTTGGCACCAATCAACACATCCTGCAAGTTTGACATTTGTATGGTAACATACATAAACCAAAAACATCAATCAAGAAAGTTTTACATTAGCAAATAACGAGGCCAGCAAAGATTAGCAAAATAACACATTTCCCGCGTAATATCTAATATAACCTACAGAAATTTCACCTCATTTCCAATATTCGTGATCAACAATAAGCAAACGGGCATGTAGATTCTAAAGACTTGAACATTGTATATCGCTAGCCTAAGTATCAAAGATAATCAAATATAGCACATTTAACACTTAATCTCCGATATAACCTACATAAACTTCACCACATTTCAAAATTTTTTTGATAACTGATTTGCAAACACACATATGGATTCTAAAGGTTTGAATCTTTTTATATCACTTATCTAACTAACAAGATAATCAATATAGCACATTTAACATTTCCAAGATTTGTTGATAACTGATTCGCAAACACACACACACAGATTCTAAACGTATAAACCTTTTATATCACTTACCTAATTAACAAAGATCCAAAAAGCTTGCGTGCTCCAAGATATGTTGGAGCCAATCTAATGGCTTTTTCACATTCCTTCACTGCTTCCCCTAATCGCCAGAGACAAATCAACGCAGAAGCTCGATTATCAATGCAGAAACTCGATTACAATGTAATTTACCATCGCCCGAACAACCTGCTATAGCTTTATCATAAAAACTCAAAGCTTCCTCAAAATAACCCTTCATGTAATAATCACTCGCTATTATATTCAACTCTGCCGGAGTCAACTCCACTGGAGATTCATTCGAACTGGAGGCAACCCCACTGGATTCCGGCAAAGCACTACCGGCAACATTACCGGTTTTCAGAGTAGCACCAGCAGAACTCACATTCCGACCAGATACCCATGCAGATGAACCCGAAGTGCTCCTCAATGTTGGATCGTCATCTTTCCTATCTTCCTCAAACCTCAAAGAATTTTTCATCCGATCAGCGATAGGGCTAGAACCCACTTCATAAACACTCTTTTTTTTAGAACCCGACATTTTTTTTAACAAATACTTCAATCTTGAACTGTAATTGCAAAGTTAACTGAAAGAACCTACAATGTTACAAAATTGAAAACTGTAAATCAATCACCCATAAGAAGATTAACAACAAAATGGAACAAATGGCTTTGAAGAAGAAATGGGGGAAAGAGAATTTCTCTAAAACCCCATACAATTCAAGAATGTGATTTTTGAACAAATGAAGCAATGTATATCTCTTAGAGCTTCAATCTTGAACTGGGTTTTTTAGTAATTGAAAAAATGAGTGAAAACACTTACAATGTTAGAGAATTGAAAACTGTAAAGCAATCACCAACAAGAAAATGGAAAAACTGGCTTCGAAGACGAAAACTGTAAAGCAGTCTCGTGATTTCAATGGGAGAAACAAAGACGAATGCAAGCTTTTTCTAGAGAGAGAAACAGAGTATTGTTGAATGTTGAAGAAGAAGAAGAAAGAAACGGAGAGGAACTCTTTATATACTATTTATTTAATTATGATTTTAATAAGTTCTTTTCTTTTTTTTTGAAAATCTTTGTTTACTAATTAATTAAGTTTAGTTCGTCTTTGTAAGCTTGTTCATATTTAAACATGTGATTTTTATATTGTATGTTTCATGTACAGCGAATGTTTAATACACATGGTGATAGTAATAACATACATTATGAAGCAATCTCGATCACTACATATAATAAGATAACAAATACCCGCTTTCTTTTCTTTTAATTACGTGATTATATTTTGTATACCTAAATAATCGTTAGATTTACCATCCCCCTATCCGTATTGGAGCTTTACTAATTAAGGTTCATGCTGGATGGGGGCTCATTCAGAGAAAATGTTTCCTACCAAAGATTTTTCATAGCCAAAGCTCAAAACTGAAACCTCTAATTAATTAAGAGAAGAGTAACTGTTGGGTTTTAAAGGTGTGAATAGAAAATGAAGAGTTGTGACTCTCCTGAAGGGTTGTGACTTTACCGAAGGGTTGTGACCTTTACGAAAGGTTGTGTCTTTTCTAAAGGGCTGTGACCGTTTAAAAGGTTGTGCCTTTTCCAAAGGGTTGTGACCTTTCATGAAAGGTTGTCCCTTTTCCTAAGAGTTGTGACCTTTCCGATAAGGCACAATTAACACCTTTTCATACTACCCTTTGTTGGCTATAAATAGAGTGGCTTTCTCTCATTTTTCAGTATGAAATTTTTTCCTTCTTTTGCATATATTTTCTTACAAAACAAAATAGAGTCTATGTGTGATTCGTTGCTGTCTTTTTGAGTTTGTTGAAATTATCGAAGTTTGAGGCACCGCTACCTCTTTAATGGTTAATCCGTTTTATCTATGGAGGAATTAATCTACAACCTCGGCTACTTGAGGGGATTAAATTTCTTAAAGACACACAGTGGGTTCTGTGGACTCAGATAGTTCTTTTCTTTTTCTTTTCATTTTTTATTGTTTATGGTTTGCTAATCTGATGAACACAAGAGATAACAAGCTTAAGAAATTTATTTATTGTTGGTATTTTCTGTGGTAAGGAAATTACTATTATTTTCCGTGTTCTTTTTATCGGGAAAAAAAAGAAGAGAAAGAGAATTATTTTATCATATGATAAAAGAGATTTGGAATTAAGTACTACTTTAATATGTTTGAGTATATTTTCTGTAGTAACTTTTCCTTAGATGGGTAAGATTATTTTTATTTTCTTCCCAAGTGCATTCAAGCATTGCACCCCTTCAGGTTTCTTTTCAATGAGAAAAGTTATTTTGTGCATAAAGGCCAAGATGTGCAATTTAGTTATTTTTTTCTGTATTTTTGGTTTTATCCAACTATGAGAAGAAGTAAATGAACAGATGTTGTCTCCTAACAATATTTGAACTTGAGTTTAGTTTCTTGTTGAATGTTTTCTGAGGAAAATTGGAATATGATGGAAACTGGGAAAGGAAAAAAAATTAGCAAGAAAAGTGACTCTCGTGGAATCATTGCTGACAGATAAAATATGATTCAATGAGGGTAAAAATCAGGTTCTATCTTTATTTTCCTTGATTATTTCTTTTTCTATCCTTTATAAGTTATGAGATTTATTTCATAAATGTTAGGATAGATGTTCATTATGTGATGATCTCAGAATATATTTTTATTATTATAAATATGTATTCTGTTTGGGGGAGAAAAAAAAAACTTTTGCAATTTTTTTTTACTTCATGTGAAATTTAATTGTGTCTGATTTTCGGAGACTAAATCTTCTGATTTTGTTTTTTTCTCCTTTGGTTTGAAGAATATAAGAACTTCATCGAATAAATAAGACTGTGCATTTGGTTTGAAGAATATTCACCAATTTATTAAAACACTCCGTTTGAATGAATATTCCGACTTGAAGAGTTTAAAAACTTCGTTAGGAATATTAAGGCTAAACGATTAGAAGAATATAAAAACTTCATCGTTAAACTAGAAACAAGTTGTATAAAGATTGAATCTTTATTGTTAGTATTCTAAATACTAAGTGGTCTGTCTCATTGTGACAGAAAGGGAAAAAAACACTAGTGACATAAAATTAGTGATTTTTGTGCATGTAATGGATGTTTCTATGGATTAAATCCTCCACAAGAATGCTTTATGTTGTCAATGTGTATTTTGATTGTATACAATTTGAAAGCAGGGAAAAAAAATATGTGAAAAATATTTTTGAGATCATATTTAAAATGTGGGGGGTTCTTTACTTGTGATAAAGAAAAAAATTAAACTTAGTGTCTAATTTAAATTTGAAAGTACAAGATATGAAATTCAATGACATTATTATATTATGTTAGACCCACAAAATTTTTGGAGTATATTTGATATTGTAATCGTTGAGTCTCTCTTTACTAGTATATGATATGACTAGTGTAAAACCACCAAATTATATATATACTTGCTCAAAAGAATTGTGTTCTTTGATCGAAAAGTATGAAAATTGGTGAAAGGTGAATCGTCATGTTTGTGTTAGCATTTGAGTCGTATGCTCTTTTTGGACCCAATGAGACTATGTTCATGCGTAACTATGCAATAACCAAATTGAAGGTTACGAAAAGGTTCTTCTGGACTGGCAAGGTGCTGACTCTAAACAATGTCTGTATGTGACAAAGTTATAAAAAGTAAAGAACAAAATATTTGTGGGAAAAAGTTACCTCACGGAAGATCTTTTCAAACTTAATGTTTCTACTTGTTCTTACTTGCTTGAGTCAAACTGTTTATGACATGAGTATGCTAAGCATTCTTATAAATTTGTTGAAAGGAATTTTAATTCCTTAGTATTAATTCACGCTGACATTTGTGATATGAAGTCAATATCATCTCGTTGTGGGAAAAAAAGTATTTTATTACTTTTATTGACAATTGCACTAGGTACTGTTACGTTTATTTGCTGAATGATAAGGATGAAGCAATAGAAACATCTAGGCAATATTAAACTAAAGTTGAAAATCAGTTGGATAAAAAGGTTGTCATGATTAGAAGTGGTAGATGTGGAGAATATGAATCTTATTTTGGAAGATTGTGCCTTTTCCAAAGGGTTGTGACCTTTCATGAAAGGTTGTCCCTTTTCCATAGAGTTGTGACCTTTCCGATAAGGCACAATTAACACCTTTTCATACTACCCTTTGTTGGCTATAAATAGAGAGACTTTCTCTCATTTTTCAGTATGAAATTTTTTCCTTCTTTTGCATATATGTTCTTACAAAACAAAATAGAGTCTATGTGTGATTCGTTGCTGTCTTTTTGAGTTCGTTGAAATTATCGAAGTTTGAGGTACCGCTACTTCTTTAATGGTTAATCCGTTTTATCTTTGGAGGAATTAATCTACAACCTCGGGTACTTGAGGGGATTAAATTTCTTAAGGACACACAGTGGGTTATGTGGACTCGGATAGTTCTTTTCTTTTTCTTTTCATCTTTTATTGTTTCTGGTTTGCTAATCTGATGAATACAGGAGTTAACAGTAACTTCATTCGTTGCACCACATGTTTTAGTAGTGGAATATGTCCCTTTTAAACCGCCTCATGTTTATTAGAAATTTTTCTCATAAATCCTGTTCGTGATGAATATGTTAATTCAGGCTGTTTTTCCTGGGGCAACATTTTGAACTCTGCAGATACTTTTTCAGTTTGGGAACTGAGTTACAACCATGACACATTTTTGAACAAGATGCCTCAGGCCTTGAGATGCAATGATTCCCTATATATGTTGCGTGCCCATAAATGCGTTGGGCGTTCATAGCCAAAAGTAATATAGGATTTCATATAGGTGAAAACACACTAAATACTTGAAGTTTCTCATCAATGTATCCATAAGCAAACAACAGTTATAAAGTTGAGGACTCTTTTATTGATAGGGAAAAATGACATCTTTTCTTGATAGAATGCTTATTCAGCTATATATTGCTGTAAAATCAACTCTACAAAGAAGTCGGAAGAGGAATGAAAGAATGAATGAATACACGAGGGTAAAAACGGAGACTACAAGAGAAGCACAATGAAATGTCAACTATGCTCCTAAAGAAGGTAATGCCTAATCGAGGACTCCAATATCTCTGGACTTGGGATAAGCAACTGCATCATGCATCTGCCCTTCTTGTAAATCCTAAATGTAGGTACTTTTGTAATCTTCTCTGCTGCAGCGGTTGCTGGGCTTTGTTCCACGTCCACCTTCAGTAGAAAACAAAAGACAAAATATAAATTACTATGAGCTTTCTTCATTCCCCTGTTGTGAATGTAAAATCATTGTAGGAAATACAATAGCAGCTTAGAGTCTAGGCGTTTTAAACCTGAAAAGCACGACGTTGCCTATGATTGTTTACCTTGAGAAAACTTAGTGAACGATATTTGGTGCTTAAGGCATTCAAAAATAAGGAGATCCGCTTGCATTGTATGTTGGATGCTTTATTATAATGGACCATAGATGTACCTGCAGTAGTTGTTGAGTTATATAGTAATGATATGAGGAAGGTTAAGATACCTATGCAGGTAAGCCTACCGGATAATGTAATTGCAGCCCAGAACTTGTCAAGATCCAAAACCAACTCCTCCTTGCTAACAAATTTCATATTTTGAACGTCTTCTCCTCTTGACTTCTTTAATTCTATTTGGGAATGGAATAAAAATTCAGCAACCTCTCTGTCATATGGAAGTTCCTGCCGCAGAATCTCATAATCTCTCACAGCATCAGCCCATCTTTCCAGCTATAATCCATTGCATACGATCAAATTGATGATTTATGCTCAAACAGCAGCAGTAAAAAGAAGTCTTATAGTAAGCACTAATTAAGATTTAAAGGTGGCATTGTCACCTTGACATTTGAGGCAGCTTTCTGAAAAAGAGCTTAAGTATAATGTGGCTGGATAAGGAGAGCATGGTTGCAGTCATCCATAGATTTTTCCCACTGTTGAATTTTATACCAGCAAGCTGCTCTATTGCAGTAGAGAATTGAATTCGAAGAATCATGGGAGAGCCCTTCCCCATAAGCAGTACAAGCTTCTATATATCTTCCAGATTTAAATAACTCGTTTCCAAGACAACGAGCTCGCCCCACCAGCTTCATGTTTTTGAGTAAACCAATAACTTCAGCACTTTGAAGATCAATTTGTGCAGCTCTTTCAATGGCAGTACACGCATTATCAAACCTGCAGATATTCATGAAGATCAATTTGTGCAGCTTTTTCAATGGCAGTGTACACGCATTATCAAACCTGCAGATAGTATGGCTGAACCTCTTTTATTTCTATATTACAACCTATGCAGTATGATAAGTGATAAACTCACTTTCCATGAGTGTTCTCAATCTGAGCTGCGACAAAGAATATGTATGCTTCAGAAAGCATCCCAAAATTTTTTGAATGGCATTCTACGGCAGGTGACTCATATATTTTAGCTTTATATATCCAGAATCGAGCATCCTTTAATTGGTGTAGCTTCAAATGAGCTTCCGCTTGACATGCAAATAGCTGTGAATTCAATATCAGTAATTGAGTAAGTTTTCATTCACCTATGACCACTAGAGATGCTTTACCTCAGCAGATGCCTGAGCTCCAGAAGTAGTTGCTGCCTCAGCTTCTTTTAACATAGTCGTCCAATCTCCAAGTCTGCGGGCGTCAATGCATTTGTTGATATGTTTCTCCACTGCTTTCAACTTGTGCAACTTGGCTTGATCTGGTATGTGACCTAGGGCAAAAAAGTGCTCCCTTGCCTTTTCAACCCGTCCGAACCTGTAAGTTTTATAGCACATTTAACACACAATCTGGGATAAATTTCTCACACAGATTGTATATCACTTACCTAAGTAACAAAGATGCTAAAAGCTGGTGTGGTCGAACATATGTCGGAGCCAATCTAATGGCGTGTTCACATCCCCTCACTGCTTCCCATATTAGCTCAAGACAAATCAACGCAGCTGCTCGATTACAATGTAATGTAGCATCGCCCAGAGAAATTTCCATAGCTCTATCATAAAGTAACAACGCTTCTGAAAAATTACCCTCCCTGTAACTCTCATTCCCTTTTACCTTCAATTCCTCCGAATCCATTAGTGCAGAAAACTTCTTTTTTTTTTTGAGAAAAGTAGAATGAAACTAAACAGATTCTGCAAAGCTAACTCCTAGGAAATAGGAGCAGATTAAGTTACGTGAGAAGGCTTAAACTCCTAAATAAACTGAAATCCTAATTTGAAGCTAGTGCACTGTTAAATATGTTGAAACGTCATCACTCTAGTCTTTTTATACATGTATTAAAGTGTCTTTTTATTTGAGTTGATCGACATTGAATAGTCAATGTATACTTCATGTATAGTTAATCTATATTCAGTTTTTTTTGAGTGTATCATAATGTATAGTTCAATATATAGGTAAGCTATATTTAACTTTTTTATTGTATTATAATGTATAGTCAAAGTATACTTTTTATTATTTGAAGCTAGTGCACTGTTAAATATGTTGAATCGTCATCACTCTTATCGATCAGTTAAAGAGCTACAACCCATTTCACAATGAATTCAACAATGCCATTTCAATGGAAGAACAAGTCTTTTTATACTATATGGTTATGAAAATATTTAGTTTTTTTTTTTTTATGACTTGTTCAAATCATATTTTTCTGCATTGGTTGTGCTGAATATTTCAAACTATTTGTGATATTACACCGAGTATATTGAAATTATAATTACTAAAATTCTTTGAAAATAACCTCTATTGTCCATCGAACACAAGTTTATTTTATCTATGAAACAAGAGTTGAGGATATTATAAAAAGTTACATACAAGATATAGTACACTTGATCATCAACAACAACAATAAATTCAATGTAATTCCACAAATCGCATAACATCAATGTATGTATCAAGAAGCAAGACAAATGAATAGGGAAAAATGACAACTTTTATTCATATTCAAAATCCACTAGACATCCACAATAGTAGTTTGTGTATATGATCATATATGCATGTTATGATCTTTATCTAAATCCAACCACCACAGCTACTTTCTCTTCTTTCTAACTCTTCACCTACATATTGCCGTAAAATCAACTCTACAATGTTCACAACCAAGCACAGCTACTGTTCAGCAATGCTAAAAATATCAAAAAAGTACAAATCGAAGAGTCGGAATGAATGAATACACGAGGGTAAAAAAGGAGACTAGACTTTCCCTTTGTAGAAAATGTTCTTAACCAAGTGCTCCAACTTCTCTGGTTTTGGGCTACTCATCTCCGTCACAAACACGCAATTCTTGTAAATCTTAAATGTAGGTACTATTGTAATGTTCTCTGCTGCAGCGATTGCTGGGCTCTGTTTCACGTCCACCTTCAGTAAAAAACAGAAGAAAAAATATAAATTACTATGAGTTTTCTTCATTCCCCTGTTGTGCATGTAAAATCATTGTAAGAAATATAATAGCAGCTTAGAGTCTAGGCTTTTTAAAATTCAGTGGTCTGCCTGAAAAGCACGACGTTGCCTATGATTGTTTACCTTGAGAAATCTTATCTTAGAGTGATATTTGGTGCTTAAGACATCCACGTCTGAGGACATCTGCTTGCATTGTAGGTTGGATGCTTCTTCAAAAAGGACCACAAACACACCTGCAGTTTACAACAGTAGCTGTTGAGTTATATAGTAAATGATATAAGGAAGGTTAACATATCGATGCAGGAAAGCCTACCAGATGACATAATCGCAGCCCTGAACTTCTCAAGATCCAAAACCAACTCCACCTTTCCACCAACTTCTCTGCATAACTTCTTTAATTCAACTTCGGCATGGGATAACTTTTCAGCAACCTGTTTGTCATTTGGAAGTTTCTCCCCTAGAATCTCATAATCTCTCACAGCGTCATCCCATCTTTCCAGCTATAATGCATTGCATACGATCAAATTTATGATTTTTGCTCAAACAGCAGCAATTATCAAGAAAAAGTAAAAAGAACTCTTATAGTAAGCACTAATTAAGATTTAAAGGTGGCATGTCACCTTGACATTTGAGGCAGCTTTTAGATAAAGAGCTTTAGTATAATGTGGCTGGATAAGGAGAGCATGGTTGCAATCATCCAGAGATTTTTCCCACTGTCCTAGTTTATACCAGCAAGTTGCTCTATTGCAGTAGAGAATTAAACTCGAAGAATCAAGCGAGAGCTCGTCCCCATAAGCATTACAAGCGTCTTCATATTTTCCAGATCGAAAAAAATTGTCGCCAAGAGTACGAGCTTGCCCCACCAGCCTCATCTTTTTGAGTAAACCAGTAACTTCGGCACTTTGAGGATCAATTTGCCCAGCTTTTTCAATGGCTGTACACGCATTATCAAACCTGCAGATATTTATAATCGGTTCTCTCACAATCTGGCTGAACCTCTTTATTTCTATATTACAACCTATGGAGAACTGATAAGTGATAAACTCACCTTCCATGACTGCTGTCAATCTGAGCTTGGACAAAGAGTATGAATGCTTCAGAGCGCATCCCAAAAATTTTTGACTGGCATGCTTCGGCAGATGGCTCATACTTCCAAGCGTTCCTTATCTTCAATTTAGCATCCGTTAATTGGTGTAGGTTCAAATGAGCTTCCGCTTGACATGCAAATAGCTGTGAATTCAATATCAGCAATTCAGTACCAGCACTTGAATTTTCATTCACCTATTCGTCACAGGACCACTAGAGATGCTTTACCTCAGCAGATGACTCAGCTCCAGATCTAGTTGCTTCCTCAGCTTCTTTTAACGTAGCCGTCCAATCTCTACGACTCCGGGCGTCAATGCAGCTTTTGATATGTTCCGCCACTGCTAGCAACATCTGCAATGTGGCTTGATCTGGTTTATGACCTTGGAAAAATAAGTGCTCCCTTGCATTTTCAACCTGTCCTAAACTGTAAGTTTTACACGAATAAGATTGCGCTCATAGTTCTAGACAAAATAAGCAAGGCAAATGCCAATAATTGAATTCAGATAAGGAATTGACTGAATGCTGTGGCAAGTTTAATTACAAACTGCGAAGAAACGAAGAGATTTGATAATAGAACTGATGGTAGAAGCTACCAATAAAGAGGGGAAAGGAAAGAAAGGGAAAAACACAACTTCTCGGAGCACAATCGAACTAAAAGAACAAGAAAACACCCCTGTTCCAAAAACAGTTCTGCTGCCAAAACACACTGCACTTCAAGACCAACTTCGAATAGCGAGAGAAATGACAATATTAGACATAACTTTGAACCAGGAAAAATAAAATGTGAAAGGGAAAACAGCAATAACATGTATGAAAGTACATAGCGAACAAGTGGAAGAAACAATGACCACAAACATCCAAACAGACAAAACCATCAACTTTTAATCCTCCAAAGCAATCAACACATATCCTGCATCCAGTTTGACATTTGTATGGTAATATACATACACAAAAAACATCAATCAAGAAAGTTTTACAATAGCAAATAACAAGGCCAGCAAAGATTCTATATATGACTTACTGAAGTAGCAAGTACCCAAAATGATCGTGTGCTTCAACATATGTTGGAGCCAATCCAATTGTTTCTTGAAACTCTTTTACTGCGGCCGCTAATTGCCGGAGACATATCAAAGCAACAGCTCGATTATAGTGTAATTTAGCATCGTCCGGACAACGCTCTATAGCTTTATTATGCAAACGCAAATCATTCCTAAATTTACGCTTCGTGTGATAGTCACTCAAATTGGAGGCAACCCAACTGGATTCCGGCGAAGTACGGACAGCAGAACTCGAAGAACTCACATTCTGACCAGATACCGATGCAAATAAACCCGAACTGCTCCTCGGATCGTCATCTTTCTTATCTTCGTCAAACCCCAAAGAATTTTCCATCTGATCAGCTAAAGAGCTAGAATCCACTTCAAAATCACTCTTCTTTTTAGAACCCGACATTTTTTAACAAATGCTTCAATCTTGAACTGTAATTGCAAAATTGAATGAAAGAACCTACAATGTTAGAGAATTGAAAACTGTAAATCAATCACCCATAAGAAGCATAACAACAAAATGGAACAAATGGCTTTGAAGAAGAAAGAGAATTTCTCTAAAACCCCATAAATCTCCTCTTCAAGAATGTGATTTTTGAACAAATGAAGCAATGTATATCCCTTAGAGCTTCATTCTTGAAATGGGTTTTTCTGTAATTGAGAAAATGTCTGAAAAAACTTACAATGTTAGAGAATTGAAAACTGTAAAGCAATCACCAACAAGAAAATCGAAAAAATGGCTTTTAAGACGAAAACTGTTAAGCAATCTCGTGATTTCTAGAAAGAGAAACAAGCTGTTTAAAGAGAGCTTGTTTACAGAGAATTGTTGAAGAAGATGAAGAAGAAAGAAAATGAGTGGAACTTTTTATATACTATTACATGTATTAAAATATTTATTTAATTATGATTTTAATAAGTTTTTTTTTTTTTTTGAAAATCTTTGTTAACTCATTATTTAATCATAATTACTAATTAATTAAGTTTTAGTTCGTCTTTGTAAGCTTGTTCATATTTTTGGTTTTGAATTTGAGTAAAGAAGGTGGATTGCGATACGATGATAATAAGTTTCATATTATCGATTTCAAAATTTGAGTAAAGAATAAGGAGTGTTGTGATAAGACCACAGTTAGTTTTCATATTATCAACTTTTAATAATCTGAGTAAAGAATACGGGTTTTGATTAGATGACAGATAACTTTCATATTGTCGATTTCATGTTTGAGTAAAGAGACGAGACTACTTGTGATAAGATGAGAGGTTGTCTTCGTAATATTGGTTTCAGAATCTGAATAAAGAAAGAAGGTTGTGATAAAATGACAGTGAGTCTTCACATTGTTGGTTTTGAATTTGAGTAAAGAAAGAGGATTGGGATAAGATGACAGTTATGTTTTAACATTATCAGTTTCAAAATCTAAGTAAAGAAGAAGCCTCTTATTTTATTTTATGGGCAAGACTTACATGGTCGCTTAAGTCAATCTTAGTTACTTATAATGTATGATGCAGTCAAAGGCGAATTCAAGATTTAAATATATGTGTTCTTACAACGACCTCAAGTCAATACTATGCCAATAACTGGAATTACAATCAAATATTATTGTAATCATGTCAAATTGTAAATTATATTGTAGATCCGTCCCTCGATATAGTGAAACTATTAGGCATTGTTAGTTTTGGTTATTTAGAGATTGCCATCCAGGGACTATGTTAGCAAGAACCTCGAGAGCTTGATGTGTTTATTTCTCAGGTAAAGTTTCAGCTCCTTCTGTTTATGCCACTTATTAACTCCTCTCACATTCCATATAGATAGTGTTTACTAGGCTGTGAGACTTGTTGTTGTGGTGCTTGAATTGGGCACAGAACATTTAGAGCAAAATTTTTGTTTCCAATCATAGATAACCTCATGTTCGAACATAGTGCCAGTAGGATGCATAACAACAATCTTATCAGGTAAGAGTTGTGTAATGTTCACTTCAATCAGCATCTGCGCAAAAGAGATCCTTGTTTGTTTAGCTGTGCATTCATAAGCATAAATTGGAACCCCAATGACACAAGCTATTCTACTCAAGGATCCTTTGCCCCAACAAGACATAGGAAGTTTTGGAAATTTCACCCACAGAGTGATTGTTCCTTGCTAAAATCAAAGTTCACTGTCCAGGGTTTAAGAATTATTGGTCTGTTGTTGACCTGAGTAGGTTTTGTACACTTGACCAGAATTCACTAATGTATCCAGGTACATCTCCTATCAAGTTCTAATTCTCTTCGTGCTTCAGAATTTTATATGAAAAAAAGCACACAAAATTCCACAAGTTGCATAACATCAATGTATGTATCAAGAAGCAAGACAAATGAATAGAGAAAAATGACAACTTTTATTCATATTCAAAATCAACCAGACATCCACAATAGTAGTTTGTGTATATGATCATATATACATGTTATGATCTTTATCTAACTCCAACCACCACAGCTACTTTCTCTTCTTTCTAACTCTTCACCTATATATTGCCGTAAAATCAACTCTACAATGTTCCCAACCAGCACAGCTACTGTTCAGAAATGCTAAAAATATAAAAAAAGTACATATGGAAGAGTATCGGAGATGGGGAAACAACAACCATTTCACATGTATATGTAAAAAAGGAGACTAAACTTTCCCTCTGTAGACCACAACAACCATTTCACGTGTATATGTAAAATCCTTCCTAGATGGGAGCGAAGACAGTGTTCTTAACCGAGTACTCCAACGTCTCGGAAGTTGGGTTAACCAACTCCTTCACACGGCTGCAATTCTTGTAAATCATAAATGTAGGTACTGTTATAATGTTCACTGCTGCAGCAATTTCTGGGCTCAGTTCCACGTCCACCTTCAGTAGAAAACAGAAGAAAAAAATATAAATTACAACGAGTTTTCTTCATTCCCCTGTTGTGCATGTAAAATCATTGTAAGAAATATAATAGCAGCCTAGAGTCTAGGCGTTGGGCAACCCGGCCACCATTTCCTGTCTGCCTGCAAAGCACAACATTGCCCATGATTGTTTACCTTGAGAAACCTTACTGAATGATATTTGGTGCTTAAGGCATCCACGACTGAGGACATCTGCTTGCATTGTAGGTTGGCTGCTTCTTTAAAAAGGACCACGGATACACCTGCAGTTTTCAACAGTAGTTGTTGAGTTATATAGTAAATGCTATAAGGAAGGTTAACATACCGATGCAGGAAAGCCTACCAGATGACGTAATCGCAGCCCGGAACTTCTCAAGATCCGAAACCAACTCCACCACGCAACCAACTTTCATATTGTGAACATCTTCTCCGCATGACTTCTTTAATTCAATTTCGGCATGGGATAAATATTCAGCAACATCTTTGTCATTTGGAAGTGCCTGCCGCAGAATCTTATAATCTCTCACAGCGTCAGCCCATCTTTCCAGCTATAATGCATTGCATACAATCAAATTTATGATTTTTTCTCAAACAGCAGTAAAAAGAACTCTTATAGTAAGCACTAATATTAAGATTTAAAGGTGGCATGTCACCTTGGCATTTGACATAGCTTTTCGATAAAGAGCTTTAGTATAATATGGGAGGATAAGGAGAGCATGGTCGCTATCAGCCAGAGATTTTTCCCACTGTCCAAGATTAAACCAGCAAGCTGCTCTATTGCAGTAGAGAATTGAATTTGAAGAATCAAGCAAGAGCCCTTCCTCATAAGCAGAACAAGCTTCCGTATATCTTCTAGATTAAAATAAATCGTTGCCACGAGTACAAGCTTTCCCCACCAGCCTCATTTTTTTGAGTAAACCAATAACTTCAGTATTTTGAAGATCAACTTGTGAAGCTCTTTCAATGGAAATAGACGCATCATCAAACCTGCAGATATTCATGATCGGTTCTCTCACAATCTTGTTGAACCTCTTTTATTTCTATATTACAACCTATGCAGTACCGATAAGTGATAAACTCACCTTCCTTGAGTTCTCTCAATCTGAGCTTGGACAAGGAATACGTATGCTTCAGAGAGTATCCCAAAAAGTTTTGACTTGCATGCTGCGGCAGATGGATCATATATTCCAGCTTTAAATATGCACAATTCAGCATCCCTTAATTGGTGTAGCTTCAAATGAGCTTCCGCTTGACATGCAAATAGCTGTGAATTCAATATCAGCAATTCAGTGGTCATTTTGTATATGTAATAACAGGAGAAACAGAAAGGGAAGTTTGGTATTCTATTGGATTTTGTGTGGTACGAACCTCTGACAAAGGGAAAAGACGACAACTATGCTGCTCAAAGAGCACGAGACTTTCATTTGGGATGGTAAGAGTTTGCACACAGTAATGTAGTGTTCGAGTCATGTTACAACTGCTAGACTAACCGGAGATTCTTGCCGGTGGCAGATTAAGAATTTAGACATTGTGGTCTATACTTGTGTTTCACACGCATTAACATAGTGTTTGAGTCCCCCTAGCACTTGTTCTGCCAAACTTGTGAACCTATTATTGGATCCACACAGCTTCATACCGTTAGTTATATTTACATATCACAAAAAAAGTCCAAAATTTCATCTTCTATGAGCTGTCAACTCTATGTAAAGTTTGGGGTTGCTAAAGCCTTCTCTTTAGAGCTGCACAACCTGAAATACCAATTTTACATTGGGCTTTTTTTACAGGTTCTTGCATCCTCTTGTATATGGTGAGTACCCAAAAACCATGCAAAATATTGTGGGAACGCGATTACCCAAGTTCTCGAAAGAAGAGGTTAAGATGGTGAAGGGATCATTTGATTATGTGGGCATAAACCAGTACACTTCCTACTACATGTATGACCCTCATTATACCACACCACAACCCTTGGGCTACCAACAGGACTGGAATGTTGGATTTGCATGTAAGATACTGCTACCTTTTCACTTCTTATGTTAGGCCTAGTAAAATGGAATTACTACTGATTCAAATTCTTTTCATTGTCCTGATGTAGATGATCGCAAGGGAGTACCAATTGGTCCAAGGGTTCTAACCGAAAAACATACTAATATCCTAATTGTTAGCTAACACTATCTTTGCTGAAAAATTCCTGTAGGCACACTCATATTGGCTCTACATCGTGCCATGGGGTCTATATAAAGCTGTCAACTATGTTAAAGAACACTATGGAAATCCTACCATTATTCTAGCAGAAAATGGTATGGTTAACTAGTGAAATGATTGTTCAGCATCTTACGGACCAACTTATAAACAAAATCTCACGATTTTCAGGTATGGATTATGCGGGAAACATTACCCTTCCAAAAGCTTTACACTACGCCAAAAGGATCGACTACTATAAGAGCTATTTGCAAGAACTGAAGAAGACAGTGGATGAAGGAGCTAATGTCATAGGGTACTTCGCATGGTCATTTGCTCGACAACTTTGAATGGAGAATGGGTTATACTTCCAGATTTGGCATTGTCTATGTTGATTTCAATACCCTCAAACGATACCCGAAGATGTCAGCATATTGGTTCAAGAAATTGCTTAAGCGCCAGAAGCACTAAGGCGTCTCTTGCCCTTGTCTGTAGTTCCATGCGTATTTTGATTTAAGAGAACTTGATACTCATACGTTGAGTGCCTTTAATGTGCGAAAAAAACACAAAATAAGTTGAGTTCCTTTCTTAGGCACTAGGATTTCCACTTAGAGTAGTTTGATATAAAATTGTTATTTCTGTAATTTAGCACATCTCTATGTCTCTGATGCTTGCAGTTTTCTGTACTATTAAGGAATGAATAACAGAGTTTTAGCACCGCATCATCCTAATTCTTGAATTCTACTAATGTAATATAGAAGAATTACCTTAAATAGTTATTCAATATCAGCAATTCAGTACCAGCACTTGAATTTTCATTCACCTATTCATCACAGAACGTGACCACTAGAGATGCTTTACCTGAGAAGATGCCATAGCTCCAGTAGTAGTTGCTGCCTCAGCTTCTTTTAACATAGTCGTCCAATCTCCAAGTCTCCGGGCGTCAGTGCAGTTGCTCATATGTTTCACCACTGCTTGAAACCTCTGCAACGTGGCTTGATCTGGTTTATGACCCTGGAAAAATAAGTGCTTCCTTGCATCGTCAACCTGTCCTAAACTGTAAATTTTACAGGAATGAGATTGCGCTCATAGTTCTAGACAAAATAATTACAAACTGTGAAGAAATGAAGAGGTTTGATAATAGAATTGATGGTGGAAGCTACCAACAAAGAGGGGAAAGAAAAGAAAGGGAAAAACATAACTTCTCGGAGCACAATCAAACTAAAAGAACAAAAAACACCCCTGTTACAGAAAATAGTTCTGCTGCCAAAACACACTGCACTTCAAGACCAACTTCGAATAGCAAGAGAAATGACAATATAAAACATAGCTTTGAACTAGGATGGCTTCACTTAAGTTAGATAGTTCTATTGCCAACCATCACTAATGAGTCAAAGACAGTCCACCAAGACACAAAGCAAAGCAAAATAGAGTACGAGGAAATATAAAATGTGAAAGGGGAAACAACAATAACATGTATGAAAGTACAGCCCTATAAATAAAGGGACATACATAGCGAACAAGTGGAAGAAACAATGACCACAAACATCCAAACAGACAAAAACATCAAATTTAAATCCTCCAAGGCAATCAGATCTGGTTGATGGTAAAGAGCATCCCGTTGGCACCAATCAACACATCCTGCACCCAATTTGACATTTGTATGGTAACATACATAAACAAAAAACATCAATCAAGAAAGTTTTACATTAGCAAATAACAAGGCCAGCAAAGATTAGCAAAATAACACATTTCCCGCGTAATATCAAATATAACCTACAGAAATTTCACCTCATTTCCAATATTCGTGATCAACAATAAGCAAACGGGCATGTAGATTCTAAAGACTTGAGCATTGTATATCACTAGCCTAAGTATCAAAGATAATCAAATATAGCACATTTAACACTTAATCTCCGATATAACCTACATAAACTTCACCACATTTCAAAGTTTTTTTGATAACTGATTTGCAAACACACATATGGATTCTAAAGGTTTGAATCTTTTTATATCACTTATCTAACTAACAAGATAATCAATATAGCACATTTAACATTTCCAAGATTTGTTGATAACTGATTCGCAAACACACACACACAGATTCTAAACGTATGAACCTTTTATATCACTTACCTAATTAACAAAGATCCAAAAAGCTTGCGTGTTCCAAGATATGTTGGAGCCAATCTAATGGCTTTTTCACATTCCTTCACTGCTTCCCCTAATCGCCAGAGACAAATCAACGCAGAAGCTCGATTACAATGTAATTTACCATCGCCCGGACAACCTGCTATAGCTTTATCATAAAAACTCAAAGCTTCCTCAAAATAACCCTTCATGTAATAATCACTCGCTATTATATTCAACTCTGCCGGAGTCAACTCCACTGGAGTATCATTCGAACTGGAGGCAACCCCACTGGATTCCGGCAAAGCACTACCGGCAACATTACCGGTTTTCAGAGTAGCACCAGCAGAACTCACATTCCGACCAGATACCCATGCAGATGAACCCGAAGTGCTCCTCAATGTTGGATCGTCATCTTTCCTATCTTCCTCAAACCTCAAAGAATTTTTCATCCGATCAGCTATAGGGCTAGAACCCACTTCATAAACACTCTTTTTTTTAGAACCCGACATTTTTTTTAACAAATACTTCAATCTTGAACTGTAATTGCAAAGTTAACTGAAAGAACCTACAATGTTACAAAATTGAAAACTGTAAATCAATCACCCATAAGAAGAATAACAACAAAATGGAACAAATGGCTTTGAAGAAGAAATGGGGGGAAAGAGAATTTCTCTAAAACCCCATACAATTCAAGAATGTGATTTTTGAACAAATGAAGCAATGTATATCTCCTAGAGCTTCAATCTTGAACTGGGTTTTTTAGTAATTGAAAAAATGAGTGAAAAAACTTACAATGTTAGAGAATTGAAAACTGTAAAGCAATCACCAACAAGAAAATGGAAAAACTGGCTTCGAAGACGAAAACTGTAAAGCAATCTCGTGATTTCAATGGGAGAAACAAAGACGAATGCAAGCTTTTTCTAGAGAGAGAAACAGAGTATTGTTGAATGTTGAAGAAGAAGAAGAAAGAAACGGAGAGGAACTCTTTATATACTATTTATTTAATTATGATTTTAATAAGTTCTTTTCTTTTTTTTTGAAAATCTTTGTTTACTAATTACTTAAGTTTAGTTCGTCTTTGTAAGCTTGTTCATATTTAAACATGTGATTTTTATATTGTATGTTTCATGTACAGCGAATGTTTAATACACATGGTGATAGAAATAACATACATTATGAAGCAATCTCGATCACTACATATAATAAGATAACAAATACCCGTTTTCTTTTCTTTTAATTACGTGATTATATTTTGTATACCTAAATAATCGTTAGATTTACCATCCCCCTATCCGTATTGGAGCTTTACTAATTAAGGTTCATGCTGGATGGGGGCTCATTCAGAGAAAATGTTTCCTACCAAAGATTTTTCATAGCCAAAGCTCAAAACTGAAACCTCTAATTAATTAAGAGAAGAGTAACTGTTGGGTTTTAAAGGTGTGAATAGAAAATGAAGAGTTGTGACTCTCCTGAAGGGTTGTGACTTTACCGAAGGGTTGTGACCTTTACGAAAGGTTGTGTCTTTTCTAAAGGGCTGTGACCGTTTAAAAGGTTGTGCCTTTTCCAAAGAGTTGTGACCTTTCATGAAAGGTTGTCCCTTTTCCAAAGAGTTGTGACCTTTCCGATAAGGCACAATTATCACCTTTTCATACTACCCTTTGTTGGCTATAAATAGAGTGGCTTTCTCTCATTTTTCAGTATGAAATTTTTTCCTTCTTTTGCATATATTTTCTTACAAAACAAAATAGAGTCTATGTGTGATTCGTTGCTGTCTTTTTGAGTTTGTTGAAATTATCGAAGTTTGAGGCACCGCTACCTCTTTAATGGTTAATCCGTTTTATCTTGGGAGGAATTAATCTACAACCTCGGCTACTTGAGGGGATTAAATTTCTTAAAGAAACACAGTGGGTTCTGTGGACTCAGATAGTTCTTTTCTTTTTCTTTTCATTTTTTATTGTTTATGGTTTGCTAATCTGATGAACACAAGAGATAACAAGCTTAAGAAATTTATTTATTGTTGGTATTTTCTGTGGTAAGGAAATTACTATTATTTTCCGTGTTCTTTTTATCGGGAAAAAAAAGAAGAGAAAGAGAATTATTTTATCATATGATAAAAGAGATTTGGAATTAAGTACTACTTTAATATGTTTGAGTATATTTTCTGTAGTAACTTTTCCTTAGATGGGTAAGATTATTTTTATTTTCTTCCCAAGTGCATTCAAGCATTGCACCCCTTCAGGTTTCTTTTCAATGAGAAAAGTTATTTTGTGCATAAAGGCCAAGATGTGCAATTTAGTTATTTTTTTCTGTATTTTTGGTTTTATACAACTATGAGAAGAAGTAAATGAACAGATGTTGTCTCCTAACAATATTTGAACTTGAGTTTAGTTTCTTGTTGAATTCAATGTTTTCTGAGGAAAATTGGAATATGATGGAAACTGGGAAAGGAAAAAAAATTAGCAAGAAAAGTGACTCTCGTGGAATCATTGCTGACAGATAGAATATGATTCAATGAGGGTAAAAATCAGGTTCTATCTTTATTTTCCTTGATTATTTCTTTTTCTATCCTTTATAAGTTATGAGATTTATTTCATAAATGTTAGGATAGATGTTCATTATGTGATGATCTCAGAATATATTTTTATTATTATTAATATGTATTCTGTTTGGGGGAGAAAAAAAAAACTTTTGCAATTTTTTTTTACTTCATGTGAAATTTGATTGTGTCTGATTTTCGGAGACTAAATCTTCTGATTTTGTTTTTTTCTCCTTTGGTTTGAAGAATATAAGAACTTCATCGAATAAATAAGACTGTGCATTTGGTTTGAAGAATATTCACCAATTTATTAAAACACTCCGTTTGAATGAATATTCCGACTTGAAGAGTTTAAAAACTTCGTTAGGAATATTAAGGCTAAACGATTAGAAGAATATAAAAACTTCATCGTTAAACTAGAAACAAGTTGTATAAAGATTGAATCTTTATTGTTAGTATTCTAAATACTAAGTGGTCTGTCTCATTGTGACAGAAAGGGAAAAAAAACACTAGTGACATAAAATTAGTGATTTTTGTGCATGTAATGGATGTTTCTATGGATTAAATCCTCCACAAGAATGCTTTATGTTGTCAATGTGTATTTTGATTGTATACAATTTGAAAGCAGGGAAAAAAAATATGTGAAAAATATTTTTGAGATCATATTTAAAATGTGGGGGGTTCTTTACTTGTGATAAAGAAAAAAATTAAACTTAGTGTCTAATTTAAATTTGAAAGTACAAGATATGAAATTCAATGACATTATTATATTATGTTAGACCCACAAAATTTTTGGAGTATATTTGATATTGTAATCGTTGAGTCTCTCTTTACTAGTATATGATATGACTAGTGTAAAACCACCAAATTATATATATACTTGCTCAAAAGAATTGTGTTCTTTGATCGAAAAGTATGAAAATTGGTGAAAGGTGAATCGTCATGTTTGTGTTAGCATTTGAGTCGTATGCTCTTTTTGGACCCAATGAGACTATGTTCATGCGTAACTATGCAATAACCAAATTGAAGGTTACGAAAAGGTTCTTCTGGACTGGCAAAGTGCTGACTCTAAACAATGTCTGTATGTGACAAAGTTATAAAAAGTAAAGAACAAAATATTTGTGGGAAAAAGTTACCTCACGGAAGATCTTTTCAAACTTAATGTTTCTACTTGTTCTTACTTGCTTGAGTCAAACTGTTTATGACATGAGTATGCTAAGCATTCTTATAAATTTGTTGAAAGGAATTTTAATTCCTTAGTATTAATTCACGCTGACATTTGTGATATGAAGTCAATATCATCTCGTTGTGGGAAAAAAAGTATTTTATTACTTTTATTGACAATTGCACTAGGTACTGTTACGTTTATTTGCTGAATGATAAGGATGAAGCAATAGAAACATCTAGGCAATATTAAACTAAAGTTGAAAATCAGTTGGATAAAAAGGTTGTCATGATTAGAAGTGGTAGATGTGGAGAATATGAATCTTATTTTGAAAGATTGTGCCTTTTCCAAAGGGTTGTGACCTTTCATGAAAGGTTGTCCCTTTTCCATAGAGTTGTGACCTTTCCGATAAGGCACAATTAACACCTTTTCATACTACCCTTTGTTGGCTATAAATAGAGAGACTTTCTCTCATTTTTCAGTATGAAATTTTTTCCTTCTTTTGCATATATGTTCTTACAAAACAAAATAGAGTCTATGTGTGATTCGTTGCTGTCTTTTTGAGTTCGTTGAAATTATCGAAGTTTGAGGTACCGCTACTTCTTTAATGGTTAATCCGTTTTATCTTTGGAGGAATTAATCTACAACCTCGGGTACTTGAGGGGATTAAATTTCTTAAGGACACACAGTGGGTTATGTGGACTCGGATAGTTCTTTTCTTTTTCTTTTCATCTTTTATTGTTTCTGGTTTGCTAATCTGATGAATACAGGAGTTAACAGTAACTTCATTCGTTGCACCACATGTTTTAGTAGTGGAATATGTCCCTTTTAAACCGCCTCATGTTTATTAGAAATTTTTCTCATAAATCCTGTTCGTGATGAATATGTTAATTCAGGCTGTTTTTCCTGGGGCAACATTTTGAACTCTGCAGATACTTTTTCAGTTTGGGAACTGAGTTACAACCATGACACATTTTTGAACAAGATGCCTCAGGCCTTGAGATGCAATGATTCCCTATAAATGTTGCGTGCCCATAAATGCGTGGGCGTTCATAGCCAAAAGTAATATAGGATTTCATATAGGTGAAAACACACTAAATACTTGAAGTTTCTCATCAATGTATCCATAAGCAAACAACAGTTATAAAGTTGAGGACTCTTTTATTGATAGGGAAAAATGACATCTTTTCTTGATAGAATGCTTATTCAGCTATATATTGCTGTAAAATCAACTCTACAAAGAAGTCGGAAGAGGAATGAAAGAATGAATGAATACACGAGGGTAAAAACGGAGACTACAAGAGAAGCACAATGAAATGTCAACTATGCTCCTAAAGAAGGTAATGCCTAATCGAGGACTCCAATATCTCTGGACTTGGGATAAGCAACTGCATCATGCATCTGCCCTTCTTGTAAATCCTAAATGTAGGTACTTTTGTAATCTTCTCTGCTGCAGCGATTGCTGGGCTTTGTTCCACGTCCACCTTCAGTAGAAAACAAAAGACAAAATATAAATTACTATGAGCTTTCTTCATTCCCCTGTTGTGAATGTAAAATCATTGTAAGAAATACAATAGCAGCTTAGAGTCTAGGCGTTTTAAACCTGAAAAGCACGACGTTGCCTATGATTGTTTACCTTGAGAAAACTTAGTGAACGATATTTGGTGCTTAAGGCATTCAAAAATAAGGAGATCCGCTTGCATTGTACGTTGGATGCTTTATTATAATGGACCATAGATGTACCTGCAGTTGTTGTTGAGTTATATAGTAATGATATGAGGAAGGTTAAGATACCTATGCAGGTAAGCCTACCAGATAATGTAATTGCAGCCCAGAACTTGTCAAGATCCAAAACCAACTCCTCCTTGCTAACAAATTTCATATTTTGAACGTCCTCTCCTCTTGACTTCTTTAATTCTACTTGGGAATGGAATAAAAATTCAGCAGCCTCTCTGTCATATGGAAGTTCCTGCCGCAGAATCTCATAATCTCTCACAGCATCAGCCCATCTTTCCAGCTATAATCCATTGCATACGATCAAATTGATGATTTATGCTCAAACAGCAGCAGTAAAAAGAAGTCTTATAGTAAGCACTAATTAAGATTTAAAGGTGGCATTGTCACCTTGACATTTGAGGCAGCTTTCTGAAAAAGAGCTTTAGTATAATGTGGCTGGATAAGGAGAGCATGGTTGCAGTCATCCAGAGATTTTTCCCACTGTTGGATTTTATACCAGCAAGCTGCTCTATTGCAGTAGAGAATTGAATTCGAAGAATCATGGGAGAGCCCTTCCCCATAAGCAGTACAAGCTTCTATATATCTTCCAGATTTAAATAACTCGTTTCCAAGACAACGAGCTCGCCCCACCAGCTTCATGTTTTTGAGTAAACCAATAACTTCAGCACTTTGAAGATCAATTTGTGCAGCTCTTTCAATGGCAGTACACGCATTATCAAACCTGCAGATATTCATGAAGATCAATTTGTGCAGCTTTTTCAATGGCAGTGTACACGCATTATCAAACCTGCAGATAGTATGGCTGAACCTCTTTTATTTCTATATTACAACCTATGCAGTATGATAAGTGATAAACTCACTTTCCATGAGTGTTCTCAATCTGAGCTGCGACAAAGAATATGTATGCTTCAGAAAGCATCCCAAAATTTTTTGACTGGCATTCTACGGCAGGTGACTCATATATTTTAGCTTTATATATCCAGAATCGAGCATCCTTTAATTGGTGTAGCTTCAAATGAGCTTCCGCTTGACATGCAAATAGCTGTGAATTCAATATCAGTAATTGAGTAAGTTTTCATTCACCTATGACCACTAGAGATGCTTTACCTCAGCAGATGCCTGAGCTCCAGAAGTAGTTGCTGCCTCAGCTTCTTTTAACATAGTCGTCCAATCTCCAAGTCTGCGGGCGTCAATGCATTTGTTGATATGTTTCTCCACTGCTTTCAACTTGTGCAACTTCGCTTGATCTGGTATGTGACCTAGGGCAAAAAAGTGCTCCCTTGCCTTTTCAACCCGTCCGAACCTGTAAGTTTTATAGCACATTTAACACACAATCTGGGATAAATTTCTCACACAGATTGTATATCACTTACCTAAGTAACAAAGATGCTAAAAGCTGGTGTGGTCGAACATATGTTGGAGCCAATCTAATGGCGTGTTCACATCCCCTCACTGCTTCCCATATTAGCTCAAGACAAATCAACGCAGCTGCTCGATTACAATGTAATGTAGCATCGCCCAGAGAAATTTCCATAGCTCTATCATAAAGTAACAACGCTTCTGAAAAATTACCCTCCCTGTAACTCTCATTCCCTTTTACCTTCAATTCCTCCGAATCCATTAGTGCAGAAAACTTTTTTTTTTTTTGAGAAAAGTAGAATGAAACTAAACAGATTCTGCAAAGCTAACTCCTAGGAAATAGGAGCAGATTAAGTTACGTGAGAAGGCTTAAACTCCTAAATAAACTGAAATCCTAATTTGAAGCTAGTGCACTGTTAAATATGTTGAAACGTCATCACTCTAGTCTTTTTATACATGTATTAAAGTGTCTTTTTATTTGAGTTGATCGACATTGAATAGTCAATGTATACTTCATGTATAGTAATCTATATTCCGTTTTTTTTTAGTGTATCATAATGTATAGTTCAATATATAGGTAAGCTATATTTAACTTTTTTATTGTATTATAATGTATAGTCAAAGTATACTTTTTATGATTTTTCGCTATTTTTTTATGTAAATAAAAATGTGGCTATATTACGATCAAATATTAAAATGTATGCTAATGTATAGTCAATGCATAGCTCAATATGTGTTCTTACAACGACCTCAAGTTAACACTATGCCAATAATTGGAATTATGATCAAATATATTATCGTAATCATGCCAAACTGTAAATTACATTGTAGATCCGCCCCTCGATATAGTGAAACTATTAGGCATTGTTACTTTTGGTTTAGAACTCACATAATTAAGACAGACAATTTCATCTCACAAACCTCCTTTACTATCAAAGTTCTGATCGGTTTTTTGTGCAACATCAATACAACAACAACTATGCCTCAATCCCGAGCAAGTTGAATTCGGCTACATGAATCATCTATCACTATCCATTTAAGTTTTGTGCAACATCAATGGAAAAAAAAAAATTATATTTCTTATATCTATATATCTCATAAATGGCTTACAAAATGCACATATGACTTCCAGTTGATCAAGACCATCAATCATCTTCTGATGGTAGAGTTGGACTCTTTGAGCAGACGTCGTTTGCATGGAGTTCCAACATTTTCTTCTCGGGATTACATAGACCTAGAGGATAAAATGAATAAAACGCCGGTAATCAGATAGTTGGAAAGAACAAGGAGAAATATTGTCAATGTCTAAAATTTTATCAAACAGCTTTCAATGACATCCAGCTGGTTCAATGGCGAGTTAATAGCAGTAGATACCAGGGAAAGTAGTGCTCATGGAACTATGCTATCTTGTTGATTAACCGTACTAAGCGAATTTGGAGCATCTCACATAAACATCATCAGATGATTCATAGAATTTTGGGATGAGACAACATGCAAGCAGAATACAAAGATGAATGATGAAAAAAAACAAGTGTGAAATGTAATAACAAATAACTAGGCAGTGTATTTGTTAGCATTGGAACATAATCACATCATAATATTGTACTTCCACCATCACTTATATATTTCATAAGCTAATGCCTAATAACAATAAAGGGCAGCCCGGTGCACTAAGCTCCCGCTATACGCGGGGTCTGGGGAAGGGCTGGCTGGACCACAAGGGTTCTATTGTACAGTCTTACCCTGCATTTCTGCAAGAGGGTGTTTCCATAGCTCAAACCCATGACATCCTTGTCACATGGCAACAACTTTACCAGCTACACCAAGGCTCCCCTTCAACTTCACCCTAAGCTAATAGTACATGTTGGATATTTTTTTATAGCAATGTGTGCAATGAACCACGTGTAGGAAATACACAAAATCAAACAATTTTTCATCTGAAGTGCTGAACGTTCAAATTTCATCATCCAGGATGCACCAAAAGCAAAAACACTATTTTCTATTCGTCAACACAAATTTACACACCACGAGAGCATTTATGAATGTTGCTCTTAATGAAAGACTGAGGGACAGACCTGAACACTTTGGAATATCCCACACAGCAATAGATGATTCTGTACACTCTGGTTCACATAGTTGCTTATTATTCTCATGATTGACATTCATTGCAAGCATCCAGGCTCCAATGGTAACATCCTCATTGCTAAACATTCGGAAACTGAGAATTCACAGGAAAAGGAGAGAACTAATAAGCTATCACTCCTTTGACTTTAAAAGAAACAGACAAAAAAGGCTCAATAAAATAAAGAAAATGAATCCCAGAAACACTGTGATGTGAAATGAATTTTAAAAGACTGTAATGTGAAAGGATATATCCACAGCTTTTTACCATAAAGATCTTGTGTTTAGTTTAGACTTTTAATCTTCCAAATGCCAATAGACGTTATCAACTTAAAGAATTATAATAGCAATTTCTTGTTGCTGAAATGTACTGAAAAATGTCTATCTGTGATAATTTTAGTTTTACAGAAAAATCATCCCATCATGTCAAAGAAGTTGCCAACACATCCTCTTTTTTTCCTTATATTTTAATAATGATTGACTTCCAATTAGTAAACTTAACTTAGATGAAACAAGCTACTCCATTAGTCACATCATTTAAAATTTTGTATACTCAGAGTGTTGCCTTATTGTCAGAGGCAGAATTCTAACTATGGTAACTTGAAGTCATGTTACCTGCACGGCGAGCTAATTTCGAGACCAACTTACTCAAAAAGGACAGAAAATAATAACCATTACTCAAGTTGGAGAAAAACAGAAGCAGCACTACATGAATAGTTAGCAGATGTTCTTGAATTAAGTCTTACATTATACACAACAAACGCTTCCACCTAACTGCAATAGACAATACTCACTTTGTAGGGTGACAAAAAATCACTTCAGAACAGATGAGAGACATAAATATTTGAATAAAGCACACACTTGCCTGTTGTTCCTCAAGGCAACCAAACTTGCAACAACATCAGCAGAAAGAGCATAGATAGGACCATAAGCATGCAGAAAATACTCCTTCCCCAGAATAGATGAAAGTGGTTCATACCTGTAGCAGTTGAACAGATTCAATGAGACAATACTGAAGATAAGAACAACAATAATCCTGTAATTGACAACACAATTTTTCTTCACATTTATTCATTGGTATGCATTTATCTACATCTTCTTTTCCTCGACATTATCACAAGCTTCACAGCATATAAACAAGCATAAGCTGCTAATGATCATTCTTTTGGTTGGTTGCTAATGACCATTGTGTTCTCAAAATAAATAAATAAGAGGGCAAGACACATAATTATAAAAATACAATGAACTACCGTGTTATTATTATGTATTACTTAATTTCCACCATAAAATTTGTGTCTTGCTTTCTTTTTCTGTTTTGGTTCTCCTGCAATTTAGCACATATTGATCATCTCATTTTTGATGACTGGAAATCTGTCTCAGCCAAACCTGTTGGACCAACCGTTCTACTCTTCTCCACTTAACTAACAGGCTTAGTTCGCATGGCGCAGGCCTTGAACCTGTGACCTACATCACAAGTTCCTCAAGCTTTGCCACTTGAACTAAGCCTGGGGATATTTTGCACATTTTTGATATTTCACTCTTTATCCCTAGAAATACAGAGAGTAAGTTGCAATCTTAATGACATCCAGTATGAATGAGTTCTATTAAAAATATCATATTTGAACTCCTATCTTAGTAGTCCTGCCAAGTAAAATTTAAGATAATCAACTTGGAATGCTCTTCACACGTTAGCAAATAAACTTGACAAAATTATGTTGCCAATTATAAAAGTATATAGGAAACTCCTATCAGAATCAGACTAACCATTTGAGCTTGGGGTCAGTGAAAACTGGACCCTTTTTCATACATCCAAGGTATGTTTGTGAGTGAGACCGCTCTTTGGCCAAGAGTAATGAAAGGCGATCTGTTCATGGAATATCAAAGCAACATGAGATCATCAAAAATTACATTAGCATAGTAATCATAACAGACATACCTCAATTAAAGAACAATAACAAAGCATCAGAATTCTAGCTACCTGGCCGTAAATATATGTCATCATCAGCTTTAACATAGAACTCAGAATCATAAAGTGCATAGGCAGCCTTGAAAAAGGCTAATCTGTAAAAGCATCTTGGTGTAAGTGTAGATCACAAACAGAAGAAACTAATGAGTAATAAATGTCAGAACTAACGTTTTGTATGGGAGCTTACTGTACTCTTCTTCAATGTCTAATAGTACAAAATCATCGTATTCTGCTACCTCTTTCTTAAGTGCTGACATCTTGGATTTATCACTTGTTCTACCAATAACAAATCTAAAAGCCAAGCCAGTGGCTTCTTCTAACCTGCAACATTTATTAAGCTGGTTCAGCAAAATTCACAAATCTAGGGTAGTACAACTACACATAAAAGTAATTCGCAGGCCAACTTCATATACACATGGTTATTGCAAAACAAGTGAACCTTTCAAAAAAAACTCAAGCAGAAGAGCTACAAGTTTGAAGTTGTTAGTTAAAAAAATGACAACTTTCTGCTTAAGAAGTGCATGAATGATTAACTATCTTCCAGCCAGTAAGTTCTTCCATTCTCCTTTGTCCTTAAACTGAACGACTCTGCAGAAAGCATTAAGTCATATTGCCTTCTATTCCATTTTTGCGTGCTTTATATAAGCTAATAATCTACAACATATTGGTCAATTTCCAGTAAGTTCTTGCTGGTCAAGTTTCAGGACATAGTCAGATCAAGCAAGCATGTGACAAATGAGTCGAAGAACATGAAATTATCAATTTTTTGAATCAAATTTATGGAAATCAAACCCATATTGGGTGTCTTTTTACGATACCATATTAGTGGTGAGAACATGAAATTATTTGAAATAGATCCTCATTATGGTTAGGAAGGCAACAAACAATACATTAAGTAGTCCCACCACATCTTACTAATAATCCAAAACAATTTAAGATGTACTTTTCATTTTATAACAACAATAAATTAATAACCACATATTGTAAATATTACTGCTGCAACTTCGTCCCTAAAGCTACATAAACTCAAAGAACCTGCCTTTTTGTTCTCAAAAAGAAATTGAAACTAGTTTTCACTTTCAAAACTGAAATTGGAGTAGAGAGAGTTAAAATCTATCAAACAGTCAATCAACTACACCTCAATCCAAATTAGTAGGGGTCAGCATATATGAATCAATTCTTCTCTAGTAGGATCCAAGAACAATTTAAGATCTGAAAATAAAATCTTCCCATTTGTCCAACACCGTAGAATTAGTCTAGGTGTGTGCAAGCTAGTCCAAATACCACAGTTGTCAATAAAAATGATCTGAAACTAAAATCTTACACACTATCAACCCACATTCTGTAAATATTCCTACTTCAACTTTGTCCCTAAAGCTACATAAACTCAAAGAACCTGCCCTTTTGTATTAGGAAAGAATATGAAGCTAGTTTTCGCTATCAAAACTAAAGCTGGAGTAGAGAGAATTAAAATCTATCAATGAGTCAATCAACTACACATCAGTCCAAACTAGCTGCGGTTGGCAAATATGAATCAATTCTTGTTCTGCTAGGATCCAAGAGCAATTTAAGATCTTGCCTCTCTATCCCGCAAAGGTAGAGGTAAGGTCTGCATACATTTCTACCCTCCCTAACCCCACTTGTGGAATTACACTCGATATGTTATTGTTGTTGAGCAATATAAGATCTGAAACTAAAATCTTTCCATCTGTCCAACCCCATAGAATTAGTCTAGCTGCATGCAAGCTAGTCCAGATACCACAGCTATCAAGGAAAAATGATCTGAAACTTATATCTTACACAATATCCTCTACAGAGATAAGAGTATGAATTAAAGAACATTTACATTTAGACAGAAAAAAAAAGGGTATACTTTTGAAGCCCATTGTGATCAGATGGAAACCAAGTCCGGCGCAACGATCTCCGGCGAGCAACCGATCCAAACCCAGTCTGAATTCCAACAAAACCCATCACTTTATGCCTCTTATACCTTCCATCAGTAACCCCAAGCCCATGTTCTTCTCCTCCTCCTCCATTTCTATCCCAAGCAACAGAAACAGATCTGGGTTCAGCATATTTACAGCTAGATCCTAAACCCCTCCTCGAAATCGCAATAAACCCAAAAACAAACCCAGCAAAACCGATAAGAAAACATAGAATCAAGATTGTCGATCTACGGGACTGGTAGTAGTACGAATAGGATGGCCGGGCAGTGAAAATTTTAGGGTTTGAAGGCATTTCTAGACAAATGGGGTTGTTGAAAATCTGAAAAAAAATCGGATTTGAAGTTTCAAGAATCAGATTACAGAGAGTTATAGCTGCAGATTTCTACTGAATTTCATGAGAATACAGCTTCAATTTTACAAATTTTTGTACTAACTTCAACTGAAAACTCATCAAAATGCCTACTTGATTTGTAAAACAGTGAAGTATGTATATTGAGCTGACAGTTTGTTGGAAAGGTTGTTACTTGTAACTTGTAGTGTTAGTTTAAGTATAACTGTTCATCAATCAAGGAGGTTACAAAAGCATAAGCAAGTTTCATTTCTATTACCAAACAATTTAGTTATTGGGTTTTCGAGAACTTGCTCTTGCCACCCTAGATCCGCTCCTGAATTCTTAAAAGATATAAAGTAGGGTTAACAATATTGTATTTATTGATGACATGCCAGGTGAAGTTACGGTAAGATTGAAAGTTTGGGGATAGACGTTAATGTTGGAATAGTAATTGATGATGGTATCATCCACATTTGTGCAACAATATACAATAGCAATAGCAAATCTAGTAAATGTAAAATGATATACTGTGATGATATCAAATAAACTAAAGACGAATTGGGCCTAGACTAGGAAGGGGCCACGCAGGATAATTAGTTTGGACCAAAAGAACATAAAGAATAAAGATAGGCTATGGATGGGTAATTAGTTTGTTTTTGTTTTAAACAAATATAGTTTCCCTTGTTTTATCGTACAAATGCCCTCAATCAAAGAATGAGGAATCAGACTCAGGTTAGCATGAACAAGAGTTTCAAGCCTGAAATTCATTTCAGACCAAAGGCGTATTCAGGATTTCGGGATGAAGAGTGCACTATATAAAAAGGTGGATCTAAGATGTAAATTTAATCGGATACATTTATACATATATAAGATTCAGATTTCTAACCTCACTTGAAAAGGTGCACCCAATTATCGTCACATAATATGATACTCCGAATATGGGTTCACACATCTATATTTCAATATTTTAAAAAAAATATAACACTATTATATATGATCTTGGGAGGAGAGCATGGGTTCACGTAAATCCGGTGACCCCCTAGATATTTCATACCAAGCATGGATTCATTTAGCTCTCCGAGCCCATTCCCAATTTGCTTCGATCCACATTTTATGTAGAAATAGGCTTCAACCTCGTCTTTAAAAGACAAATCATTATTCTAATAAATTATTTGTAAAATTTAAAATTCAATGATAGTAATTATTTTTCAATTATAAGCGCTAAAGATAACTATTTCTAAATTTTAAGATCTCCACTATCCATGTGCGTCAATGTCCAATTTTAGAATTATCATTTGAAGTGTTTATTTATAAAAGAATTACAAGTCTATTTATTCGTGAACAACTTTACATATATAATGTTTAAAATTAGACTTGAAGTTTTATATGATTAAAATTTAAGTAAAAATCAAAATGATTTCAGTCATTTTTATCTAAATTTCAATTATATTTGGGCTTAGTTCCTCATTTATTCATCATATGTAACTTTAGACTTGTTTTGAAATTGATAATAATGTCGGATAAATTTTTTCATTAAGGAATTCATAATTTAAATAAATTTATATATGAAGAAGCTAAACAAAATCAAAATCTACTGTTTTTGACCTCGTATAGAATTTTCAATCAACATACCCTATCGCCAACCAAGATCGGTAGATACAAAAAAAAAAATTAAATATAACAATAACATGTTTAATATAATCTCGATAAAGAGACGCCCCAATTCCTCATGGACGAGCACCTGGCCTGCATGAACAAGAAGTTCAAGCCCGAACTTGATGTTAGGCCCAAACACGCACTCACTCCGAGCCCATTTGGGCCCGTTTCCGATTTCGCACTTCTTCGATCCCCTTTTGTGTCTCCACGACCAATATTTCATATCCTTTTTCGCTTCTATGGCGTCTCCAAATCCTCACAGCTCGCCGCCCGTAGCCGTTGACCAACGCCGCCTGCAATTTACTCCGGTCGATTTACCTCTTACTCCACCGGTAAGTACTCCTCTTCGTTGCTCTTGCTCGGAGGCGGAACCAGAATTTCAACTTTATGCTTTTTGTGTTTTAGAACGACAAAGTGATGATAATGAATTTATTCGCACAAATTCACTAATGGATGATCATTTTGAGGACGAGAAGTTCTGTATATAATGAATCAGCTCGTTAATGCTCTCTGCTTGAGTTGATGTTGAAAGAAAAAAGTTGTTGTTTTTATGCTTAGTGTTTGTTTGGTTGATTCAATCTGTGTTCTTGCTGATAGACGTCGAATTAGCACACTGATGATTCATGGAAACTTAGCTTAAAGTAGAATTCAACTAGTTTTGGAGCTTCTAGTGATGAATTGGGGATTCTTCGTTGAGTCTATTCAAGCTTCGATTGGAAAAAGAAGTCGTAGATTAAGTTCAAATATCACTTTTGTTGTAGCATGGGAGTGAAAAAAGTTTCTGAAGAGCACTTGCCCTACTAATCTCTATTCAAGTTTGATAGACTAATATGGGTGAAGTGCACTCTACCAAGAAGTTCTTGATTCCCAGTATAACTAAATAAGCTCTGAAATGGAATGATGGAAACTTTAGATGCCAAATGTTTTTTCTTAGTAGCTACTACAGTACATGTTTGATACGCTATGTTTCTTTAGGATTTCCATCTTGCTGAGCCACGGGACTAATATATACTGAAAGCGTTTATGAATCTTAGCTTTAGATGTCATCAATCAGTCTATTAATTGGATTGCATTGCTGATGAAGACTAAAAGGGCAGTCCGGTGTACTAAAGCTCCTGCTATCTCTAAGAAATACAAAAGAAAGCAATGTGTTGCAGCTAGTGATTTGTCAAGCTTGATCCTTGCTTAGACAAAACATCAAGCCTAACTCTTTGAAGTACCCGATTATAGTCTATTTAGTGCTTGACTAGGTGTGATACAATAATTCTCAAAAAGGCAATGGTTGGTCATATGGTTATGCTATCATGTATCCACTTTAAAATATGGCTGTAGCTTCCGTTTCTTGTATATGGTGTTGAATTATAAGATTTTCCTTGAGGATCGTTTTAATAATTATTAAGCCAAAGATAATGACCTGTTGTTGCTAATATTTTTTATATGAATTTATACATGTTATCTACATTCGGTTGAGACATATAAAGAGATCAAAGTTTGGACATACACTTCTGAAATTAACTAACTTGTGTGATTTCATGTTAAATATTTACGTGCATCAGCTGCGTTGGATTCGTTGATTCGTATTTGTAAAGTGGCTGCTTTTATTTAGATGGCAGATTCTATTCCTGAGGGTATTGTGGATCTAACCAGTCTGACTGAAGCAAGCACAGGCGAGAAGCGAAAAAGAGAAGGAAGATTAAGATCTAGAGTTTGGCAACACTTTACAAAGCTAATAAAGGAGGACGGAACTTGTGACAAATGCAAGTGTAATCATTGCCATAAAATTTTCACTTCTTCAACCCGAAGTGGAACGACTCATTTACTTCGTCATATAAGTGAAGGAATATGTCCAGCATTTAAGAAAGTCAAAAAGGAAAACTCGCCATCAATTTTCAGCTATGTAGGTGGTTGCATAGACCGAAAAGTTGGTATTAACCCTTGGAAGTTTGATCAAGAACTAGGTCAAGCACCTTTTGAACAGTCAATTGGCGCTCATGATGACTTGTTGCCAATGGGGTTAGATGATATTGAACGTCAAACATGCACTACGTCAGAAGGTGACTATGTTGGCCAAACATCAATGCCTGTATTTTCGAAACTTCCTCAGCAACCTGCTGTCAAGTCCCATCCTATTGCAGAACCATGGATGACTGAGTTGAAGGCTTGTGTAGGTAAACTCGTTGAACTCACAAACGAACGACGAGTGTCAAAGCCTACTAGTACGGATAACAAGACTTGTGTCGCTGTTAGTACCCCTGATCTCTCTATAGCTTCTGTTGTTAAGTGCTTGAATGAGATGACGGATATTCCACAATCAAGTGCAATGTATTTAGATGCTTTGGATATCGTAAGGGATCCAGAAGAAAGAGAGTGCTTCATCTGTTTAAACCCAGAGCCCCGTAGGCGATGGCTGCAAAGGATGTTGCATCGTCGTTTTCCCTTACGCTACAGCACCGATGTTTGATCAACTGTAAGTAATCAACCAGCAATTGCTAGAACACAATCAGCTCGTGGCGGATCACAACACTTGCTCAAGAAGAAGGGAGATATCGTGTTAACAACCGCGCAAGGTCTTTTCATGAATGGTTGTTTTTTTTATGTCAAAAGGTTTGAAAGATTTCTTGACCAAGCTCTGATTATCCATGACTTTTTGTTGTTCTGTACTACTTATTGAAAGTTCGAACAGGAAATGAAAAGTTGTACGACAATAATTATAAATAAACAAATATTTGTTCGATACACTATATCATTATCAAATTTATCAACAAATATTTGTTCGATACACTATATTATTATCAAATGGCTAAAAGAGGGCAATCAATTTTTAGTTGTTTACTATGCTTTGTAAAAAATTAACATATAAGACATCTAAAGTTTACAAATAGAAAATCTTTTCATAGCCATGTTCTTCTGATTATAGGTAAAGGTATGTTCACCCATTTCCTAAAAAATGGGAAAATATTGTGAAAATGATGTGGTCTAAAATAAGACTTAGATAAATTGTCAATATGGCCCGTATATGCTGTATAAATAGAAAATTGTAAAGTTAATTTGTCTTTGAATATAGAAATAAGAAATGTAACATGTTTTTTTGGATAAACTAAAGTAATGTTCTACAAAGTGAGGTCTAGAGAGGATATAGTTTACGCAGATCTTATTCCTACATTAGCAGTAGAAAAGATGTTTCCAATAGAGCCTATACCCACAAAGGAATAGTCCAGAAAGAGAATAAATAAAAGGGAAAGCATACCAAAATATTCTGAATAGATTGTAACAGAAATTAAAGAGATATACAACACGAACAATACTATACCTAATAGTATGAATGGATAACAAAACAACACCTACTATACTTTTACAACTAAAATAAAAGTGTGTGTATAAATTGGGAGGAAGAAAAATAGTTTTGATGACATTTTGGAAAATAAAATTGTTTACATTAAATAGTAATCCCTATTTGGGTCACTCTATATAAACCCCTTTCACCCTTCACTCTCTCCTTTAGGGTTTTTGGCAGAAATGGCGACTCGTTATCTAACTCGTTCTCTACTCACTACTCTCTCTCGCTCATACACTCCACTTTCTCTCTCTACACCTCTTCCATCTTCTTTCTCTCTCCTCCGTCTTCGTCCTCTCATCGCCGTCGCAGCTAATCTCCGAACCTTCACTCCGGCGTCGTCGACGGTGGCGACGTCGTTGAGAGGTTTCGCGACTCGTCAAACGTCGTCGTCGTTGAATGATCCGAACCCGAACTGGTCTAATCGTCCACCGAAGGAGACGATTCTGCTTGATGGATGTGATTTTGAGCACTGGCTTGTTGTGATGGAGAAGCCTGAAGGTGATCCTACAAGAGATGAGATTATTGATAGTTATATCAAAACTCTTGCTACGATTGTTGGAAGGTTCGAATTGAAATGCTCTGTATTTTGTTTTGTTGTTTGCATCAATTAGTCGTACATATTGCTCCGGAGTTACTGCTTTCATTTCTAAATGCTTTATGTTAGCTAAGGATCCTATGAATTTGTAGGGGTAAGGTCTGTGTACACTCTAAGCTTCCCAGACTCCACCTGTGGGATTAGACTTGTTATGTTGTTGTTGTTTGTATTGCTCTGCATTCAAATTGCTGACACAAATTAGTTAGAGATTAAAGCATAGTAGCTTGTGGGGACTGCTAATGTATTGTAATGTTTAATTAGTCAGAAATGGAGAGAAGAGAAAGGACTTGAATTTGTATCTGTAGAAAAAGTAGAGAACTTGGGAATCCTTAATTTTTTTATTTTTTGGTACATTGGGGTAGGGGAAGTGGAAATGGGAGAGGGCATTACAAGGTGGGGAATCGAATCATCACCATCAAGTTGAAAGATCAGGTAGCCACCCAAATGAGCTACTAAGATCCCCTTAGTTGGTTTTAGAAGACAAATTATTGAGTGTATGTATGAAATAGGTTCAAATGGAGCGGAATGGATATTGAGGATTCATAGAGCTACTCCTAACTATTGCTTGGGATTGAGACTTAGTTGTTGTTGTGGGTTACTCTAAATAGCTTAAGCAATATGCGTGTAATGATCTGCAGTTCTGTTTTATCTTTGACATCAGTTAATCATCAATCAAGCCACTGCTCAATCTCTAGCTAATTCGTGTCGGCAGTATGAATCCTTTAGATAGTTAATAATCCTATTTTTGAATAGGAATAGATTCTCTTTATTATTATAAAAATTGCTCTTTTTATCTTCCACCCAATTTGCACAGCTTTGGGAGACCTGTTCCCCTTCCTTTTTTCAGTTTCAAGCATGTAGTCCCACAAAAATATGAACTGAAGACGGAACTTTGATAACCCCAGGACAGTACATTTTTGTTACCATGAGATATATTGGCTTCTCCCATTCATTTGATTGGGCTGCATGTTCCCCTATGTGGGCAGCTAACTTATTGTAATGATTAATTGGTCATAAATTGAAGTAAGAAAAGGAAAAGGGAGGAGTTTGTATGTCTGGAGATAATGTTGAGAATTTGAGAATCTTTTAATTAGCTTTAGAAGACAAACTATTGAGTGTTTTTATGATACAGGTTCAAATTAAGTGGAGTGGATATTGAGGATTCATATAGCTAATCCCAACTAGCTTGAGATTGAGGCTTAGTTGTTGTGCTTTGCTTTAAATAGGTTAAGCAATCTGCCTGTATAATAAAAGTGGGTCACTTGCTAATGGGATACTGCCAGATTGTATGAGTTCTTGTGCATGTGAAATACTTTCAAAAAGTTTAGTTAATTACTGTGGAGGATTTATGTGATTAATACACCTTGCAGTGAGGAAGAAGCAAGAATGAAGATCTACTCTGTTTCGACAAGACATTACTATGCATTTGGAGCTCTTGTATCCGAAGAACTTTCTTACAAGCTAAAAGGTGATGCATTTTTAGCGTACCATTTCTTTAGTATTTTTTTTGGTTGTGTCTTGATCTTATCCAAGTATTTCTTAATGGTAAAGAGGTGAAACTAAGCATTCGTTCCTTCATCCATGTGCAGAATTGCCCAAGGTTAGATGGGTGCTTCCTGATTCCTACCTGGATGTTAAAAATAAAGATTATGGAGGTAGGTAGTGATTAGTATTTTGTCACACAATTCTTGTGAAATTATAATATGATTTTTTTAAAAATTTTAAGTGAGTAATATATGATCAATAATAAATGCTAGGCATTTGCTCCTGGCCAATAGACTTTGAAGTGATTTCTTTCTTCACTTGTGTTCCTCTGCCTGAATTCACTTCCAACCTGCTGTGGATTTGCTTTCCTGTCCCGTTCCTTTACATATGTAACTTTTTGGTAATCCTGCTTTGTGCAACATAGTTTAATTGGCATGGAGATATTAAATGTCAATTCGGCTTGTATATGTCATTTGTCTTAAAGAAGAGCTAAAGTACTAGTAGCTAAAGGAAATACTAAAGCAGTAGCAAAAATTTGATCAGGAAAATGTAGTACTCTGTAGTTGTTAAATGAAGTTGAATCCTTGAAATTTGTGGAAGTTAACTTTAAGTAGTGTTAGAGCCTGTTCGGATGGGCTTATTGGTTTTGGCTTATAAGACAAAAGCCATAAGTTAAGATTTCTAACTTATGGCTTTTGACTTATTTATGGCTTAAAAACAAGTGCTTACAAGCACTTTTTTAATTTACCCAAACACTCCAAAAGTGCTTAAAAGTTATTTTGGCTTAAAAACACTTAAAATAAGCCTATCCAAACAGACTCTTATTAGTTGAAGTATGTCAGGAATGTCCCAAGATAGAAAATGTCACATAAATTGAGACAAGGGGATTATTGGAAAAATGCAGTGGAAATATGAAATGCTCGATTCTGAACAGTAAATTCATGTATGATTTATAATACATATGATAATTTATTTTGTGGGTAATGGCACAAGAAAAATTTATGAGAAAACTGAGACCAGCTTGATATGTACTCATAGACTTAGTTGCTCGGACTCGGGTGCAAGTGTCCGATACAGGTGCGGATCTAGAGGTCGGATCCTTCTTGATCTAATTTTTAAGATTCGGGATATGGATCCATGTATGGATACGGGTGCGGGGATTTGCCCAAATATAATTAAAATATCTAAAAATAGAATTATAAAACCTAAATTATGAGATATTATGTGGAGAACTTGAGGAGAATCTTGGAAGGAGATTAAAGGAAAATGAGTGGCATAGAAATTTCTAAATAAAAGGTATTCCATTTTCTTCAATTTCACCTTAGCTTTTGTATTGATTATAGAAATCATTAAAACTGTCCGGACTTTCTCCGTCAATTTTGGTCAAAGTACCCAAAATCAGTTGACCAAATCGGACACGGATCCCACACCTACACCTGTGTCGACACGACACGGGTGCGGCACCAAAAGTGAAGAGTTCGAGCAACTTAGCTCATAGAAGGTTATTTTCTTTGCTACAAGCTTATGTTGCATTCAGGCTCTTGTGAGTCTTCTGATTGCATCACATTTGAATCATCAACCTTGGCATTTGCATGAAGAACTTCCATACATGTCTATCTTGCCCCTGTTGGATATAGTCATGTTCTCTTCCGGTACTCCAGTATTGTATGACTATTGTGGTGCATGTTGCAGGAGAACCTTTTATCAATGGGCAGGCTGTACCATATGACCCGAAATACCACGAGGAGTGGGTGAGGAACAATGCCCGAGCTAATGAGAGAAACAGACGTAATGATCGACCTCGTAACTTTGATAGGTCCAGAAATTTTGAGAGAAGAAGAGAGATGCAGAACCCTGGATCCAATATGGGTGGTGGACCTCCCAATATGAGAAATGCGCCGCCACCTAACATGGGTGGAATGCAGCAGCAGCAACCTAACATGGGAGGTATGCAGCAGCAGCCCAACATGGGCGGGATGCACCAGCCTGGCATGGGAGGGCCACCCAACATGCAGCCCAACATGGGAGGTGCGCCGCCTAACTATGGTGGAGGGCCTCCCAGAAACTATGGTGGTCCACCTCCCAATAACTATGGTGGAGCACCAAACAGTCCAACTGATTTTCAATACAATGGTGGACCAAACAATGGGGGCATGCCTTACCAAACAGGTCCAGGTCCAAACCAGAACTATGCTTCAAATACATCTGGTGGAAACCATTATCAGAACCCAAATATGTCCCCTCCAAGTCAGAACTATGCTCCGAATACGTCTGGTGGAAACCCTCATCAGAATCAAAACATGCCTGGAAGAGATCCAAATTATCAATAGGCCATTGTAGATAAGTATGACATTTGTATTTCTAGAAATTTTATTGCACGAAGTGACATATCGTGGTTGATAGGATGTTTGGTGTTTGTGTAGTAGTTGAATGTGCAATAAGATGTGTTTTGTTGGTATGCATTATGCAATGCTAAAATCATTCTCATCCTGTTGTATTTTCATTGCAATGCTACTATATGAACATCCTTTCAGTTAATCGATTATCTGATGAATGTTCTAGTCTGTCCAATTGTTTCATATGGTTTGCCATGGTGTATGAATTGAACTTTTAAGCGTTGCGTCTTTGGATGAGTGTAAGCTATCATTGCAGGTAATGTTTGCGTCTTTGGACGAGTGCAAGCGATCATTGCAGGTAACATTTGCGTCTTTGGACTATTGACACCAGTATGGCTACAGCTGTTTTCAGGGTAACAATGTAGATCTATTTTTGTTAGAAAGCCTTAACCCTTATGTGGATGGTCTATTTGAATGCCCTCTATTACTTGTTTTTCGATTTCATCTTCATAAGTTTCAAATATCGTTCCATCTAGATTTTTTGTTTTGTTTCAAAAATAGAAAAGAGATGGACTAGAAATGATCTTTGTATAGTTAATGACACCAAAAGCTAGACTATCACTTGCTAGAAAGCTAGCGACAGACTTTCTTTCATTTTGTCTAAAAAGGTTGCAACGCATAATATAATCCAACTCTATAAATTTCAAATAAATTGCAAGTCATTTGAAATCTATGACCAAACGATAAGGTCAAAATTATGGGTGAAAATTTTTATCACCCTCCAACTTTGCTTTTAAAAATAAATTCTCTCTTCAATTTTGAACAATAATTAAACTCTCATTTTATCCGAATTTAATCTTTAAAAAGCATAAACATTATCTTTTGGACAAAAAAAGTGAGAAATACTAATTAAGTATATAAGCTAATGATGTTCAATAATGAAGTAAATTAGCATAATGAGAAAAATTATTTTATTAATAATAATTAAAATTCTAATATTTTTTATACAAGTGAAAATAGCAGAAAATAATACCTATACAAATATATTCCGAGGTAGGAAATATAAAATAATTAAATTAATATTCTTAAAAAAAATGGGGAGACTATACATAAATCTCTCCCAACTAATTAAGGAGGTCCTCATAAAGTTTTTATAGAAAAATCTTCAGGCGCCATAAGAAGTCAATAATAATGGGCTAACACACACGAAAAATAAAAAAAAGTTGCTTAATTCCTATAAATTGGCCCCTAATGCAAAGATATATCATAAAAAATGGTGAGACTATAAGTAATGCTCCCCCAACTCATTACAGAGGTCCTCATAAAGTTTTTTCAGAAAAATATTTTGGCGCCATAAGGTGTCCATATCCATGGCTAACACACACCAAAAACCAAGAAAGTCGCATAATTCCTATAAATTGGCCCCTAAAATGCAAAAATATACCTTAAAAATGGTTAGACTATACGTAATGCTCCTCCAAATCATTAGGAGACCCTCATAAAGTTTTTTCTAAAAAATCTTCTGGCGCCATATATAAAGCGTCAATATCTATGGGTTAACACAAACGAAAAACTAAAAAAATCACCCAATTCCTATAAATTGGCCCCTAAATGCAAAAATACGTCTTAAAAAATGGATAAACTATACGTAATGATCCACAACTCATTACGGAGGTCCTCATAAAGTTTTTGCAGAAAAACCTTCCAGCGTCATAAGGCGTCAATATCCATGAGCTAACACACGATAAATCAAAAAAATCACATAACTCCTATAAATTGACCCATAAATGCAAAAATATGTCTTAAAAAATGGTGAGACTATACGTAATACTCCATAAATCATTACGGAGGTCCTCATAAAGATATTTCAAAAAAGCCTTCAGGTGCCATAAGGCGTCAAAATCCGTAGGCTAATTAACATACACGAAAAATTAAAAAAAAATCATCTAATTTATATAAATTGGCTTCTAAATGCAAAAATATGCCTTAAAATGGTGAGACTATACGTAATGCTCCCCCAACTCATTACGAAGGTCCTCATAAAGTTTTTTCAGAAAAACATTCCTGCGCCATAAGACGTCAATATTCATGGGCTAACACACACGGAAAAACAAAAAAAATCGCTCAATTCCTATAAATTGGCCCCTTAATGCAAAAGCATGCCTTAAAAATGGCGAGACTATACATAGTGCTTCCCCAACTCATTACGGAGGTCCTCACAAAGTTTTTTTAGAAAAACCATCTAGCGCCATAAGGCACAATATCGATGAGCGTCACACACGAATAACCAAAAAAATCACCTAATTCCTATAAATTGGCCCCTAAATACAAAAATATGCCTTAAAAATGGTGAGACTATACATAATGCTCCCCTAACTCATTACATAGGTCCTCATAAAAAATTTTCAGAAAAACCTTTCGGCGCCATAAGACTTCAATATTCATGGGCTAACACATACAAAAACAAAAAATATCGCCAAATTCCTATAAATTGTCCCCTAAATGCAAAAATATGTTCTAAAAATGGTGAGACTATATGTAATGCTCCAGAGCTCATAAGGCCGACGTCAATATCCATTGGCTAACACATACGAAAAAAAAAAAAGTAGCATAATTTCTATAAATTGGCCTCTAAATGCAAAAATATGTCTTAAAAATGGCGAGGCTATACGTAATGCTCCCCAACTCATTACCGAAGTACTCAAAATGTTTTTTTATGAAAAACTTTCCGGCGCCATAAGACGTCAATATTCATGGGCTAACACACACGAAAAGCCAAAAAAGTCACCTACTTCCTATAAATTGGCCCCTAAATGCAAAAATATGCCTTTAAAATGTTGAGGTTATACGCAATGCTCCCTCAACTCATTACGGAGGTCCTGATCAAGTTATTTAAGAAAAATCTTTCGACGCCATAAAGCGTCAATATCCATGAGCTAACACACACGAAAAACAAAAAAGGTCGTCTAATTCCTATAAATTGACCCTAAATGCAAAAATATGCTTTAAAATGGTGAGACTATACAAAATACTTCCCCAACTCATTACAGAGGTTCTCATAAAGTTTTTTAGAAAAATCTTCCGACGCCATAAGGCGTCAATATCCATGGGCTAACACACACGAAAATTCAAAAAAGTCACCTAATACCTATAAATTGGCTCCTAAATGTAAAAATATGCTTTAAGAAATGGCGAGACTATATGTAATGCTCCCTCAACTCGTTACAGAGGTCCTCATAAAGTTATTTTTCAGAAAAACCTTTCAGCGCTATAAGACGTCAATATCCATGGGCTATAACACATACGAAAAGCCAAAAAAGTCACCTGAATCCTCTAAATTGGACCCTAAATGCAAAAATATGCCTTAAAAAATGATGAGACTATACGTAATGCCCCCCCAACTCATTACGGAGGTCCTCATAAAGTTTTTTCAGAAAAACCTTCTTGGCACCATAAGGCATCAATATCCATGGGTTAATACACACGAAAAATAAAAAAAGTCGCCTAATTTCTATAAATTAGTCTATAAATGCAAAAATATGCCTTAAAAATGGCGAGACTAAATGTAATGCTCCACAAACTCATTACAGAGTTCCTCATAAAATATTTTCAGAAAAACCTTCCGGCGTCATAAGGCGTCAATATATATGGGCTAACACACACAAAAAGCCAAAAAAGTCCCCTAATTTCAATAAATTGGTCCGTAAATGCAAAAATATGTTTTAAAAAAATAGCGAGACTATACGTAATGCTCCTCTCCTCCAACTCATTACAGAGGTCCTCATAATTTTTTTTTCAGAAAAACCATCCGAGCGTCATAAGGCGTCAATATCCATGGGCGTTTAACACACACGAAAAATAAGAAAAGTCGCCTAATTTCTATAAATTTACCTCTAAATGCAAAAATATGCCTTAAAAATGGTGAGCCTATACGTAATGACCCCCAACTCATTATAGAGGTCCTCATAATTTTTTTAAAGAAAAACCTTCTGGCGCCATAAGGCGTCAATATCCATGGGCTAACACACACGAAAAACAAAAAAAGTCACCTAATTTCTATAAATTGGCCCCTAAAATGCAAAAATATATCTTAAAAAATGCTGAGACTATAAGCAATGCTCCCTCAACTTATTACGGAGGTCCTCATAAAAGTTTTTTCAGAAAAAGCTTTCGGGAGCCATAAGGCGTCAATATCCAGGGCTAACACACACGAAAATAAAAAAGGTCGCCTAATTCTTAAAAATTGGCCCCTAAAAGCAGAAATATGCTTTAAGAAAATGGCGAGACCATAAGTAATGCCTCCCCCCCCCCCCCAACTCATTACAGAGGTCCTTATAAAGATTTTTATAGAAAAACCTTTTGGCGCTATAAGACGACAATATCCATGGGCTAACACACACGAAAAATCAAAAAAGTCGCCTAATTTTTATAAATTGGCCCCTAAAAGCAAAAATATGCCTTAAAAATGATAAGACTCTATGTAATGCTCCTCCAAGTCATTATGGAGGTCGTCATAAAGTTTTTTCAGAGAAACCTTCCGACGCCATAAGACGTCAATATGCATGAGCTTACACACAGAAAAGTCAAAAAAAGTCGACTAATTCCTATAAATTGGCCCTTAAATGCAAAAATATGTCTTAAAAAATGGTGAGACTATATGTGATGTTTCACAACTCATTACAGAGGTCTTCATAAAGTTTCTTTTTCATAAAAACCTTCTGGCACCATAAGACATCAATATCAATGGGCTAACACATACGAAAAATTAAAAAAAAATCGCCAATTTTCTATCAATTGGCCTCCAAATGCAAAAATATGCCTTTAAAAATAGGAGACTATACATAATGCTCCCCCAACTCATTACGGAGGTCATCATAAAGGTTTTCTTAGAAAAAAAATTTGGCGGCATAAGACGTCAATAGCCATGGGTGTTACACATAAAAAACTAAAAAAGTAGCTTAATTCCTATAAATTGACTTCTAAAAGCAAAAATATGCCTTAAAAATTGTGAGACTATATGTAATGCTCTCCCAACTCATTACGAAGGTCATCATTAAGTTTTTTCAGAAAAATGTTCCGGCGCCCTAAGGCGTCAACATCCATGGGCTAACACACAAGAAAATCCAAAAAAATCACCTAATTTTGATAAATTGGCATCCAAATGCCAAAACATGCATGCTTTAAAAAATGGTGAGACTATACGTAATCCTCCCACAATTCATTACGAAGGTCCTCATAAAGTTTTTTAGAAAAAACTTCTGGCGCCATAAGGCGTCAGTATCCATAGGCTAATACGCACCAAAAGCCAAAAATGTTGCCTAATTCTTATATAAACTGGCCCCTAAATGCAAAATTATGCTTTAAATGCGTTATATATCAACCCAATTTTTAATCGGTTGGGTTTTATATGAAATCAAAATAATTTTTAATTTTTTTTATTTCTACCCTTAGTATTAAATAACCGCATCAAGTAGTAGTCATTAAATTTAAAATTTCAAAGCATTATTAATAATGTTAGTTAGTAAAATACACCTCTAATTAATTGTTTTAAAGAAGTATCATATCAAGAAAGGCCAAGTAATATAAAACGTATGAAATAAGAGAGTGGAGAACGACAAAAATATACACATACATACATATACACACACTTAGTGCATATTATATTGAAATAACGATCATAAAAATAATATTAATTTGTGAAAATTTTATAAAAATATTATTTTACTTATAATGTTAATAAACTTAAAGAAAAAATAATCAATCCTTATGTTAAGAATTAAATTAGATATAATATAATAAGATATTAGATATATGTGATATAACAAGGATAAGATGACAATGGGTAGAATAAAGGGCGGAGTTTAATTATTATAGAGTTTGATTTTTAAAATAAAATTAAAAATAAAAAAGATTCTCACCCCAAAATTTTAAGAGTATTTAGCGTAATTTATATATATATATATAATGGCACAGAAATCTAGAAATGGAGACAAAATCTAAGAGTTTCATCACTGTCAGAAAAGTACAAAGTGCCAAGTCATCATAAGTTGACTGAAAATATTTATATATAAATAATCAAATTATTACTAAAAATTAAGAATAAAATAATTCTGTCGCCGATCATCTTCCCCGGTAACTTTTCCCACCCGCCGGCATTCATCTCCGATCACTTCCGCTTCTTCTCGGATCATCTTCAATCGCCTCCGTTTCTTCTCCGATCATCTTCTTTGACACGCTGCCGATCATCTCCGATCACTTCCATTCTTCTCCGATCATCTTCACCGACCTGCTGCAGATCATCTCCGATCAGTTCCGTTTCTTCTCGGATCATCTTCTCCGACCTGCCGCCGATCATTTCCGATAACTTGTGTTTCTTCTCTTCCTTTTTTTTTACTTGTAAGTTTTCGATTTTTGAATCTTCAATTCATTTGGTTTTTTTTTTTGGGGAAACCCTAAGTTTCTAAATTGGGTTGTTGTTTTTTCAGGTTGTGTTTAGGGTTAGGGTTTTTGATTTCGGATGGATTTAGAAGAAAGGCGTTTCTCCGGCAAAGTTTATTGCCGGAGAAACCGTAAAACCCAGAAGAGAGAAGTTTCTCCAGCCACCGCCGCCGCTGTAGAAACAGCTGCTGACGTCACCAAGGTTTCAGAAACCCTATATTCAGATCAACCAACAAAGATAGTAGTACCTCAAAATGATGAGGATCTTGTGATTACTAATTCCACCTCGGGAGATGTGCCCGAAGGTGGTGTAGAATTGAGGGAAGGTAGCCGTGGTGGGGAGGTGGGTGAAAATGGGAATGATAGGGTTACGATAAGTTTAAGTGAGTCGAGGTCGGGAGGTGAGATTAGAAATGTTAGGAGGAGGTTAGAGGGCGAGCTAGATGATGTTAGGAGATTGGTGAACAAGGTTGAAGCTAAGGAGAAGCTTCAGCGCAGAAGCACTTCACTTAACAATCGTATAAGTTTGGTATTGATTCCTGGTCGTCCTCGTGTCTCTTGTAGATATCCTAGATTTAGAGTGGATGATATGATAAGAAATCCTTACCCTTTAGTGCGACCTATTGATGTACCAACTCCATTTCGGCCACCTAGTAATGGAATTGTAGAGAGGGAGAAGAGGATCCCAAAGGTGAATAGGTATTACGATAGCTCTGACTACCTTCTTGGGAAGGACAAACTACGGTCTCATATCTATAAAAAATCAAAGAAGAAAGGGCTAGGCACTTGTAGAAATCCTATTCCCTTTGTGGATGCACTTAGACAAGTCTATGAAGCAAGGACTTTAGAAAGGTCTAAGTCAACTACCAGGGCAGCTGATCCGAGGAAGAAGAAGCCCTCAAATAAGAGGGACATGACGACTGATGAAATCGAGAAACTTAATAGAGATCTTGAGAATTTACCTCCAGAAGAGGCTGGTGCAGTTGCTGAGCTCATTAAAAAGAGGGGCGTGAGATTTAAGCAGATTAACGAGGAACTTCAAGTAGACATAGACAGTGTTGATGAAGAAACGCTGTGGGAGCTGGATAGGTTTGTGACAAATTACAACAAGAGGAAGAGAAAATTAGCTGAAGTTGCTCCTACTAGAGTGAGTTTCTCTCTGCTTTATTAGTTATCTAGCTAGTGTGGATATATCGGAGATGAGTGTTTCTTACTTCATTTTGTAGAGTTGGGGCCCAAAGATTGGTGCTGCATGGAAAGAAAGTACAAGTGGTAAGTCCTATTGTATATATGATGAATCATGGTCTTAGTTAGAGATTACTTAATAGCTCTGTTTGGTTTATGAATAGGTACTAGTAGGCATGTTGAAGGTGGGAGAGAGGCGGATAATGCAAGCAGTGAGTCAGGATCATCCTCTAGTGGTAATTATATTAATAACCATTCATTCATTCAATTGCGGTTGCTAATATATACTCTCTGTCCATATTGAATGAATCATTTGTTTATGTTTGCAGATTCTGATAGCGACAGTTCCTCTTCATGATATTTGACGTAAGTGTATGCTCATTAGCAATTATATATTAATGATAGACAGCTGCATAGAACATAATTATGGAAAATCATCTTTATATGCTCAGTTAGTATTAATGTTGTGAATGCTTCCAGAGTTCAGTTCCTCTCCACCTCCTCCGTGATCAGTCTCTGAAGTGTTCTTTTCTTTGCAGGAGATCTTTTTCAGGCATGTGTTAGTGGGAGGGGCACAACAAATCTTTCAAATTCTTTGTTGATCTATATCTATATCTATATCTATATCTATACAAGACACTCTTTGTTTTTGGAAATGAATTCTAAATTCCATTGGAGAAATATAGCACCTGTAATATTGCCAAGTTGCTTGACATGTTATCTACTTTATTGAATGAATATATACAAAGGAGATATGGCTTTCTTGATTAAAGGCAAATGCATAAATCACAAAATTTGCCCATCATTTTAGGTAGATACTAGTTTGTATGTCATTTTCTTTTCGGTAGTTGATGAGATTTTGGGTTTTGATAAAACAATATTTTCTTACAAACTATGTTGTTTGGACTCTAAAAATGTTGTCTGATTCTTTAAAAAATACACTATTTTTGGATGGCACCCATCGACATTTTTGACGAGTTCAAGCAACCTAGCTCAGAAGTCCTTCCATTTCATGTCATGTCCTTGTGGAGTTGAGTCCTCAACTCATGTTTATTTTCTTTAGATGCCTTCTCTATTGCTTGTTTCATAACGATGCAATGTCCCCAGTTATATATATCTAAAACCCTACATTGCTTTGGAAGAGCTAAATTTTATACATCCAAAAATGGTAGTAACATTTCGTTTACTTCTCGTTCACAAACTTCATTTCCTTACTCATGGTTAATATAATCTTGCGAAATATTACCTTATCCCGTGGAAGATCAATCTTACCTTATAAGTTCCTAGGCATAAAGGGACATTGTCTTGTTAGGTTGCTTGCTCAAAAGGCAACTTCTTATTCGTATGGATCAATATGATGATTACATGGTTTCATTATCAACATGTGTGAATTATTTCGTGCACAACAACAAAAAATATAATATTAAATTAGGGTTTTTTTGCGGGTTATTGGATTCGACAATTTTTTTTTGCTAAAAGTTAATATTCCGACATTCTAAGTACTAAATATTGGGTGATACAAATTCATTTTTTCAGACACAAAAAGAGTATTATATTCATGCTCATTTAAAATTTATAGTAATTAAGTTATGCAGGAACAATAACTAAAAAAAATAAAGATCTATGTCAACTCACCTATGATTTATGAAATATATATTCAAGAAAAAGGCTTAACAATCAAGGGATATGACGAGGTGGTTGAGATTTAATACAGATTCAAAAGCTAAAAAAAATAAATTAAAGAAGAACAACAAACTTTCACTACAATAATTTTTTGATTTAGTCATTCTTAATTTATAATTTTTCAGCTTATAAATATTTTAGATTTGATTAAATCTTTACCGAAGCTGATGAATATGTATATATGCATTCCTTAAACTTATCGAATTTTTTGTTTAAACATCTGAACTAAGAGTCGAACCTAAACACCTGAATTCAAATTATATGATTGTATTTATGGAACATAAACACTATTGAAATAGTACATCATTTATCATACACTTTCCTCTAAATACACATCTACCATAAAGATTTTGTGTAAAATTTCTATAATGTAAGGGTACGTAGACAAGATTGATTTCATGTAGTCGATTTTTTTCTTTACAATGATGATTTAATGTACATAGATCGCTCTTTTCTTTGCTTTTTCCACAATTTTTGCATTACAAGTGATTATTCCTAATTTTAAGTACTCAATTATTTCCATTCATCCATCAAAATTAATAAGATCCTAATCGACCAATTAATGATGCGTAATAGCTTCAAATCACATTTGATATCTAAGGAAGGAGAATCTGAGACGTCTGTTTTCTTGGTAGTAAAATGCATGAACTTTATGAGAAATTAACGAGTCATTTGTTCATGAGAATTATTCATTTTCTTCTAGATTAATTGTTTATTTTACTCCAAAATCATTGTTTAGTTAAAAAAAAAATTAATTCAATTTGGAGTCGGATTTCAAATTTGAAAAATGCTCTGATCCAAACCTGTTTTTTAATTACATCTTCATAAATTTCAAGTAAAGCGTACTATTCAATATCTTTATTACAAAAATATATAATTAATCAAATGCAACTTTATTTCGTTCATTTTATTCAACTATTCAACAATGTTTATTTTGTCAATGACACCAAAAACCAGACTAACGACGGATTTCGTTCATTTTATTCAAAAAGGTTGCGTCGTATAATCTTATATTTTAATTTTATTTATAAATTTCAAATAAATTATTTAAAAAATATTCGAAATCTATAATCAAGTGCGATCAAAATTATAAAATTAACATAATTTAAAAGCTAAAAAAAGAAATGGCACAAAAATCTAGAAATGGACACAAAATCTAGCAGCTACATCACTGTCTGGAAAGTACAAAGTGCCAAGTCATCATAAGTTAGACTGAAAATCATTATATAAATAATCAAATTAATATTATTATTATTACAAAAAAATAAAAATTCAGGCGAGTTGACCGGAAAATGTACTTCCGATCACTTCCGCTTAAGACTCTCAAATCTCAAAACCCTAATTTTTCCCCCAAAATTATTTTTGTCCGATCATCTTCTCCGACCCGCCGCCGATCATCCCCGATCACTTTTGCTTCTTCTCCGACCATCTTCTCCAACCCGCCACCGATCACTTCTGTTTCTTCTCCGATCATCTTCTCTGACTCGCCGCCGATCATTTCCGATAACTTCTTTTTCTTCTCTTCTTTATTTTTTTACTTGTAAGTTTTCGATTTTTGAATCTTCAATTCATTTGGTTTTTTTTCTTGGAAACCCTAAGTTCCTAAATTGGGTTGTTGTTTTTTCAGGTTGTGTTTAGGGTTAAGGTTTTTGATTTCAGATGGATTCGGAAGAAAGACGTTTCTCCGGCAAAGTTTATACCCGGAGAAACCGTAAAACACAGAAGAAAGATGTTTCTCCAGCCACTGTCGCTGGTGTAACCGCACCAGAGACAACCAAGGTTTCAGAAACCCTAGATTCAGAGCAACCGGCAAAGGTAGTACCTCAAACAGATCTTTTGATTACTAATTCCACCTCGGGAGATGTGCCCCAAGGCGGTGTGGAATTGAAGGAAGGTAGCTGTGGTGGGGAGGTGGGTGAAAATAGGGTTACAATAAGTTTAAGTGAGTCGAGGTCGAGAGGTGAGATTAGAAATGTTAGGAGGAGGTTAGAGAGCGAGCTAGATGATGTTAGGAGATTGGTGAAGAAGATTGAGACGAAGCAAGAAGGATTTGCTCTTAATAGGAATAGAAAAGAATTGTTTAAAAGTTGTAATGATCTGCTAGAGATGTTAAGGAACCATGGGTACGGGTGGGTTTTTAATGAGCCTGTAGATGTAAAGGCTCTTGGGCTGTATGATTATCATGATATCATTAAGCGCCCTATGGATTTGGGTACTATCAAAACTAGGCTATCCAAGGAGGGGTACAACACCCCAGGGGAATTCGCAGAGGATATAAGACTTGTCTTTCACAATGCCAAGACTTATAACCCTAAAGGGCATTATGTTCATGTAATGGCTGAGGAGTTGTTACAGATTTTTGAAGAGAGGTGGGCTGCAATAGAGGCCAAGTATAATCCGTGGTTGAGGTATCAAATGCATCCTGATGCTCGGATTTTAGAAAGGTCTAAGTCAATTACCGGGGCAGCTGATCCCATGAAGAAGAAGCCCTCAAATAAGAGGAACATGACAAGTGAAGAAACAAGGAAACTTGCTAGAGATCTTGAGAAATTACCTCGAGAAGAGCTTGGTGCAGTGGCTGAGATCCTTAAGAAAAGGGGCGTAACATTAAAGCAGAATAACGAGGAGGTTGAACTAGACATAGACAGTGTTGATGCAGAAACGCTGTGGGAGCTCGATTGGTTTGTGAAAAATTACAACAAGAGTAAAGCTGAAGTTGCTGTTCAAGCCAGAGCAAGAGCTTCTCAGAATACTTGGGGATGAGCGTTTCTTAGTTCACACACTTCATTTTGTAGAGTACTTGGGGCCCAATGGTTGCTGCATTGAAAGAAAGTACTACTGGTAAGTCCTTTTCAGTTCCTCTCTCAAGTGTTTTGATCTTTAACATATATTCAGTTCCTCTCTCAAGTGTTCTTTTGTTGTTTTGCAGGAAATTTGTGTTGATTCAGAACTTCAAATTTGACTCATGAGGTGTTACTGGGAGGGGCATAAACAATCTTTCAATTTTTTACCATCATTTAATTAGTTCATCTGTATCCATACAGGAGTACAGTCTTTGTTTTTTGAAATGAATTCTAAATTCCATTGTTTACATTGGAGAAATATAGCACCTGTCTATATACAAAGGAGACATGCCTTTCTTGATTAAAGGCAAATGCATTCATAAATCACAAAGTTTGCCCTTCTTTTTGATTAGATAGTTTGTATGTCACATTTACTCTGATGAGATTATCGTCGATGTATCTCATGATGAAATATATATATATATATAATTGCTACATCGTCATTGTTTTTAGGATCCGTCTCATATGAGTCAAGGGTCAATATGAAACATTAATTCTCTCTACAAGAGCTCTTGTTATATATTTAATTCAAGGAGATCAATTAATTAATTTCCCAAAGTTGTGTTTAGATTGTGAAAACTCGAAATCCTCCACCTCTCTTCTCTCTCTCTCCTCTTCGAAACTTTATAAATACCAACACAAGCCCTACTTATGACGTTAATACTAATTGAATTAAGTTATTCATCGAATCGAATTCCTTTATATGTTACAATTAAAAATTGGATGAACAACAAGCTTTTCGCTAAGGAGGGGCTTCATCATCCCATCGTGGTTAAATTATCATCAATCTTACCTAAGTTCCTCGGCATTAAGGGACACTGTCTTGTAATTATAATATTCTTGACATTCTCACTAGGTGATACAAATTCATTTTTATATTCATGCTCGTTTAAAATTTGTAGTAATTAAGTTATGCAGGAACAATAACTAAAAAGTAATAAAGATATATGTCAACTCAACTATGATTTATGAAATATAATAATATATTCAAGAAAAAGGCTTTACAATCAAGTGATATGACTATATGGTCGAGATTTAATACGAAAGCTAAAAAAACATACATCAAAGAAGAACAACCAACTTTCATGCATATTAATAAAGAGTGTTAAAACCTTTATCGACATTATTTAATTGACATTAGATCCAATGTCGCTATATATAGGCTTTAGGTACATTTACAAAGAGTGTTAGTTGTCGCTAAAAATACATATTTATCGATAATTAAGCTATTGCCGTTAATTAAATCTCGGACAAAGATCATTTTTCTTATAGTTTTTAATGAAAAATATTGAAATTCTAACTAGAAGAGGAATTAGATCTACAATTAATTTCTCATCTTAGCTAATTAGGTGATTAAATTTACTAAAAAAAGAGAACTAAAATATTCTAAGCTCTTACAGGGGTTTTAACTCCATCCAAATTGTTCAAAAAAATATAAAATATAAGCAAAATAAGTACTATAGTTATGACAACCAAAGAGCCAAAAGTATAAAATGCCCTTTCTGGTAGTTTGGTTGATGATTGATGGTTAAAGTTATACCGATATTAATTTAAGGATTAGTTATATTGGGATTGGTTATTATTTTCTATCATGCATAAAAAAAATTACATAAATTGATTAATAATTTATACATATTTTAGTTATTTGTAAAATAATAATCAAATTAAAAACCAACTACAAAGTATGATTTAGTTGACATTTAATCCATTAATTACTACTCTATCATGGTAATGACAATGCATATGAAAATCAACTTCATGATATGGAACTGCTTGTCCACTTAATTAGTAAACACATACACTGCTGAAATCGTACACTATCATTTATCATACACTTCACTCTAAATAGACATATACTATAAAGATTTTGTGTAAAATTTCTATAATGTAAGGGTAGACATGATTGATTCCATATATAGTCTTTTTTTTTCTACCATGACGATTTAATGTACGTAAATCATTATTTTCTTTGATTTTCCTCAATTTTTACCTTATTACTAGTAACTATTTCAATTCGGAGTACTTATTTCCATTCATTCATCAAACTTAATAAGAAGATCATCATCGATCAAATGATGCAATAGCTTTGAATCACATTTGATACTAAAGAAGGAAAATTTGAAACGTATCCTTTGTAATTAGGTAGTAAAATATATGTATTGCATATGAAATTAATTTAATTTCATCTGCATTTTAAAATGCTCTTTTTTGTATAAAAGCTAAAAAAAAAACCGTATAACGGCACAAAAATCTAACCGCTTCTTCACCTATCAGAAAGTTCATCCACTGTAAATATTTATATAAATAATCAAATTAATATTATTACAAAAAAAATTCCGGCGAGTTGACTGGAAAATATACTTCCGATCATCTTCTCCGATAAAAAAAATTCAGGCGAGTTGTTTTTTCAGGTTGTGTTTAGGGTTAGGGTTTTTCATTTCCGATGGATTCAGGAGAAAGACGTTTCTCCGGCAAAGTTTACACCCGGAGAACCCCGAAGAAAGATGTTTCTCCGGCACCAGAGACCGTAGATGCAGATCAACCGGCAAAGGTAGTACCTGAAACTCAGAATCTTTTGATTGCAGATTACAACCCCGCGGCTATTGAGTTCATTCTTGAGAAGGAAAGACTAGCTTGTGAAATAAGAGAAAGATCAAAGTTTAACGAAAATGAGAAGAAGAGGCAAGAAAAGCTTGCCCTTAGAAGTAATCGAAAGAAGTTTTTCGAAAGATGTAGTGATCTGCTAGAGATGTTAAGGGAACAGAATTTCGGATGGGTGTTTGATGAGCCGGTAGATGCAGAGCTTAATGAGCTCGATGATTATCATGATATCATTAAGCGTCCTATGGATTTAGGTACTATTAAAACTAAGCTATCCCAGAACAGTTACAAGTCCCCAGAAGAATTTGCAGAGAATGTAAGACTTGTCTTTACAAATGCCAAGACATATCACGATGAAGATGACGATACTTATGCATTTTTGAAGAGAAATGGGCTCCAATAGAGGCCAAGTATAATCTCGAGAGGAGGTATCAAATGTATCCTACTAGAGGGGACATGACGATTGAAGAAACACAGAAACTTGCTAGAGATCTTGAGAATTTACCTGAAGAAAAGCTTGATGGAGTTGCTGAGATCCTTAAGAAGAGGGGCTTAACATTTAAGCAGAATAACGAGGAGCTTGAACTAGACATAAACAATGTTGATGTACAAACTCTGTGGGAGCTCGATACGTTTGTGACAAATTACAACAAGAGTACTAGAGCTTGAACTATGTTTTGCAGGAAATTTGTGTTGATACAGAAATCATGAGGTGTGGTTACTTGGAGGACATAAACAAATCTTTCATTTTTACCATTTTTTAGTTAGTTGATAGTTCTATACAAATCTGTTTTTTTTCAACTGTTTTGGACAAATTTTGTGTTGGGATTTTGTTCATTTCATTATTATTGTGTGAAGTTTTGCAATTTCTTGAGTGTACAAAGATGAAGTGCAGTTATGATAGGACTCTTTGGAAATGTTGTTGAATTCTGTGTTGGTACTACTTTTGGAGGATTCGATCGGCGCACACTTATCGACATTTTTGATGAGTCCGACCAACTTAGCTTGGTAGTCGTGACATTTCATGCCCTTGTTGAATTGAGTCTTCAACTCATATTTAACAAATTCTTTCGATTAATTCCTTCTCTTGGTTGCTTGTCTCATAACGATGCAATGTCATATGTAAGGGTTTGTGTACACACTATCCTCCCCCAGACTTATACTCAAAAAAACAAAAAATACTATCCTTTACCAGACTACACTATACTTTGTACTTTCCGACAGTGATGAATTGTTGGATTTTATGTCCATTTCTCGATTTTTGTGCCATTATCATTTTTTGTTTTAGCTTTTAAATAACGCTAAATACTCTTATAATTTGGGATGAAAAACTTTTCCATTTTTAACTTTGTTTTAAAATCAAATTCGCCAAACCCCTCCCACCAACAACTTTAAATAATAATTAAACTTCACTTATATTGTATATATTTAATAACATCTCTTTATATTATATATAAATCACTCTTAATTAAAACTAGGTATTTATAAAAAAAAATTCTTTAAATTCATTCGTATTATAAGTAGAATAATTATCTAGAAAGTTATTGTCTATATAATATCACAACTTTGAAAGTTATGGGTAATCAAATAAATAAATTAAATCCATGGGAAATTAATCTCCTTGAATTAAATAACAAGAGTTTAATTTCCTTTTTTTTCCAATGAAACTGAGATTTTATTGATCAACATTTGTGAGTATAACTTTATTTATTTTTTTATTCTTCTCTCCTAAATATTCATCACGATTCAAGGGTCATTAATAGAGTATTTCTCTAATGTAGAATGATAAAGATCTCGTTGTGATATATTTGATCACCAAGAACTCTCTTTGTAAATATATAAGATTTTATGGGATATTCGAGATTACAACAAGTGCTCTTCTTAGCGTAAATTGTAACGTATAAAGGAATTTGATCAACAACTTAATTCAATTAGTATTAAACTAGTTTGAGAAATAAACTAATCCACATATAATAATTCTTGTATTACAAGTACATGCAATTATAACTCTAGCCATCAATTAAACGACCCTAAAGGGTATTTTTCTACTTTGACTCTTGGGTTGTCAAAAGCTATATACTACTTCTGTTTGTTTTCTATCTTTTTTTGAATAAATTGGATGAAGAAAACCCTTGTAAGAGCTTATAAGAATATAATATTTTAGTTCTTTTTAGTAACTCTAATCACATTAGTGAAGATTAGATATTTGTAGATTTAATTCCTCTTCTAGTTTAGAGTATATATATATATTAGTAGTTTGTTTCATTTAGTTAGGTATTGTAAATGGTTATAAGAATTTCAATATTTTTCATTAAAGTTATTTGTTCTTTTTAAATTTATATATTAAATCTCAGCCGTCTCACCACTTTCTTTTCTTATGAAGCTTAACCCTTTAGTATCAACACTTACGCTTTATGATATTGTTGGAACTCATGATGTCGCCGTTACATTTAAAGTTGTCATGATTTTCCACTTCGAAGTAGATAAATACTTACCTGTATGTATGTTCATATCAAATTATTATGTGAAAATGTACCTCAGTTAATATCAACATATACAATGCAATTCATTGACTCAGTAAGGGTGTAAACTTTTATAGTTTTATCCTCAAGGATCGTTGATTCACGGGATAAAGTGGTATATCGCAAGATTATATTAACCATGAATTAGGAAATCAAATTTGTCAAGGAGAAGTAAACGAAATGTTACTACCATTTTTGGATGCATTAAATTTAGCTCTTCCAAAGCAAAGTAGGGTTTTAGATATATATACTTCAAGAATAATGATGCAGATTACATGTACTTGTTGAAATGTAAGATAAAACCTTGGCGACTCGTATGAGACAAAAGCAATAACATATCCAGTGTAATCCACAAGTGGAGTCTGGGGACACTGCTTCGCTATGAGACAAGCAACCGAGAAGGCCGGCATTGAAAGAAAAAAAACTGACTCTTCAAACATGAGTTGAAGACTCACCTCCACAAGGACATGACAGGAAATGGAAGGACTACTAAGCTAGGTTGCTTGGACTCGTCAAAAATGTCAGATGGGTGCATGCCGGATCCTCCAAAAAATTTGTACTTTTTGAAGATCCGACATAGATTGATGCGACAATATTTTTTAGAGTCCGAACAACATAGCTTCTATGTTTAGTCAAAACTCAGAGTCTCATCAACTCTGATGTACCTACTGAAAAGTAAATGTGACATACAAACTAGTATCCACCTAAAATGATGGACAAACTTTGTGACTTTTGCATTTGACATACAGAATCTCCTTTGTATATATTCATTCAATAAAATAGATAACATGTCTCATCAAGTAACTTGGCTATGTTCTCCAATGTACACAAAGAGTGTCTTGTATAGATATAGATATAGATCAACAAACTAAATGAAAGATTTGTTTATGGCCCTCCTCATCAACACATGCCTGAAAAAGATCTCCTGCAAAGAAAAGAACACTTCAGATACTGATGGAGGATCGAGGGGGAGAGGAACTGAATGTTTGAAGATAAAAACATTTCTGGAAAATGATCCAAAGTACTCGGCTTTTCGTGTATGTTAAAATTGGAGTTCACAACAACATAACACTCAGGAAGCATTCACAACATTAATACTAACTGAGCATATAAAGATGATTTTCCATAATTATGTTCTATGCAGCTGTCTATCATTAATATATAATTGCTAATGAGCATCCACTTACGTCAAATATCATGAAGAGGAACTGTCGCTATCAGAATCTGCAAACATAAACAAATGATTCATTCAATATGGACGGAGAGTATATATTAGCAACCGCAATTGAATGAATGAATGGTTATTAATATAATTACCACTAGAGGATGATCCTGACTCACTGCTTGCATTATCCGCCTCTCTCCCACCTTCAACATGCCTACTAGTACCTATTCATAAACCAAACAGAGCTATTAAGTAATCTCTAACTAAGACCATGATTCATCATATATACAATAGAACTTACCACTTGTACTTTCTTTCCATGCAGCACCAATCTTTGGGCCCCAACTCTACAAAATGAAGTAAGAAACACTCATCTCCGATATATCCACACTAGCTAGATAACTAATAAAGCAGAGAGAAACTCACTCTAGTAGGAGCAACTTCAGCTAATTTTCTCTTCCTCTTGTTGTAATTTGTCACAAACCTATCCAGCTCCCACAGCGTTTCTTCATCAACACTGTCTATGTCTACTTGAAGCTCCTCGTTAATCTGCTTAAATCTCACGCCCCTCTTTTTAATGAGCTCAGCAACTGCACCAGCCTCTTCTGGAGGTAAATTCTCAAGATCTCTATTAAGTCTCTCGATTTCATCAGTCGTCATGTCCCTCTTATTTGAGGGCTTCTTCTTCCTCGGATCAGCTGCCCTGGTAGTTGACTTACACCTTTCTAAAGTCCTTGCTTCATAGACTTGTCTAAGTGAATCCACAAAGGGAATAGGATTTCTACAAGTGCCAAACCCTTTCTTCTTTGATTTTTTATAGATATGAGACGGTAGTTTGTCCTTCCCAAGAAGGTAGTCAGAGCTATCGTAATACCTATTCACCTTTGGGATCCTCTTCTCCCTCTCTACAATTCCATTACTAGGTGGCCGAAATGGAGTTGGTACATCAATAGGTCGCACTAAAGGGTTAGGATTTCTTATCATCATATCATCCACTCTAAATCTAGGATATCTACAAGAGACACGAGGACGACCAGGAATCAATACCAAACTTATACGATTGTTAAGTGAAGTGCTTCTGCGCTGAAGCTTCTCCTTAGCTTCAACCTTGTTCACCAATCTCCTAACATCATCTAGCTCGCCCTCTAACCTCCTCCTAACGTTTCTAATCTCACCTCCCGACCTCGACTCACTTAAACTTATCGTAACCCTATCATTCCCATTTTCACCTACCTCCCCACCACAGCTACCTTCCCTCAATTCTACACCACCTTGGGGCACATCTCCCGAGGTAGAATTAGTAATCACAAGATCCTGATCATTTTGAGGTACTACTACCTTTGTTGGTTGATCTGAATCTAGGGTTTCTGAAACCTTGGTGACGTCAGCAGCTGTTTCTACAGCGGCGGCGGTGGCTGGAGAAGCTTCTCTCTTCTGGGTTTTACGGTTTCTCCGGCAATAAACTTTGCCGGAGAAACGCCTTTCTTCTAAATCCATCCGAAATCAAAAACCCTAACCCTAAACACAACCTGAAAAAACAACAACCCAATTTAGAAACTTAGGGTTTCCCCAAAAAAAAAAACCAAATGAATTGAAGATTCAAAAATCGAAAACTTACAAGTAAAAAAAAAGGAAGAGAAGAAACACAAGTTATCGGAAATGATCGGCGGCAGGTCGGAGAAGATGATCCGAGAAGAAACGGAACTGATCGGAGATGATCGGCAGCAGGTCGGTGAAGATGATCGGAGAAGAAATGGAAGTGATCGGAGATGATCGGCAGCGTGTCGAAGAAGATGATCGGAGAAGAAACGGAGGCGATCGAAGATGATCCGAGAAGAAGCGGAAGTGAACGGAGATGAATGCCGGCGGGTGGGAGAAGTTACCGGAGAAGATGATCGGCGACAGAATTATTTTATTCTTAATTTTTTGTAATAATTTGATTATTTATATATAAAATTTTCAGTCAACTTATGATGATTTGGCACTTTGTACTTTTCTGACAGTGATGAAACTCTTAGATTTTGTCTCCATTTCTAGATTTTTGTGCCATTATATATATATATATATATAAATTACGCTAAATACTCTTAAAAATTTGGGGTGAGAATCTTTTTTATTTTTAATTTTATTTTAAAAATCAAACTCAATAATAATTAAACTCCGCCCTTTATTCTACCTATTGTCATTTTATTCTTGTTATATCACATATATCTAATATCTTATTATATTATATCTAATTTAATTCTTAACCTAAGGATTGATAATTTTTTCTTTAAGTTTATTAACATTATAAGTAAAATAATATTTTTATAAAATTTTCACAAATTAATATTTTTTTTATGATCGTTATTTCAATATAATATGCACTAAGTGTGTGTTTATGTATGTATGTGTATATTTTTGTCGTTCTCCACTCTCTTATTCCATACGTTTTATATTACTTGGCCTTTCTTGATATGATACTTCTTTAAAACAATTAATTAGAGGTGTATTTTACTAACTAACATTATTAATAATGCTTTGAAATTTTAAATTTAATGACTACTACTTGATGCGGTTATTTAATACTAAGGGTAGAAATAAAAAAAATTAAAAATTATTTTGATTTCATATAAAACCCAACCGATTAAAAATTGGGTTGATATATAACGCATTTAAAGCATAATTTTGCATTTAGGGGCCAGTTTATATAAGAATTAGGCAACATTTTTGGCTTTTGGTGCGTATTAGCCTATGGATACTGACGCCTTATGGCGCCAGAAGTTTTTTCTAAAAAACTTTATGAGGACCTTCGTAATGAATTGTGGGAGGATTACGTATAGTCTCACCATTTTTTAAAGCATGCATGTTTTGGCATTTGGATGCCAATTTATCAAAATTAGGTGATTTTTTTGGATTTTCTTGTGTGTTAGCCCATGGATGTTGACGCCTTAGGGCGCCGGAACATTTTTCTGAAAAAACTTAATGATGACCTTCGTAATGAGTTGGGAGAGCATTACATATAGTCTCACAATTTTTAAGGCATATTTTTGCTTTTAGAAGTCAATTTATAGGAATTAAGCTACTTTTTTAGTTTTTTATGTGTAACACCCATGGCTATTGACGTCTTATGCCGCCAAATTTTTTTTCTAAGAAAACCTTTATGATGACCTCCGTAATGAGTTGGGGGAGCATTATGTATAGTCTCCTATTTTTAAAGGCATATTTTTGCATTTGGAGGCCAATTGATAGAAAATTGGCGATTTTTTTTTAATTTTTCGTATGTGTTAGCCCATTGATATTGATGTCTTATGGTGCCAGAAGGTTTTTATGAAAAAGAAACTTTATGAAGACCTCTGTAATGAGTTGTGAAACATCACATATAGTCTCACCATTTTTTAAGACATATTTTTGCATTTAAGGGCCAATTTATAGGAATTAGTCGACTTTTTTTGACTTTTCTGTGTGTAAGCTCATGCATATTGACGTCTTATGGCGTCGGAAGGTTTCTCTGAAAAAACTTTATGACGACCTCCATAATGACTTGGAGGAGCATTACATAGAGTCTTATCATTTTTAAGGCATATTTTTGCTTTTAGGGGCCAATTTATAAAAATTAGGCGACTTTTTTGATTTTTCGTGTGTGTTAGCCCATGGATATTGTCGTCTTATAGCGCCAAAAGGTTTTTCTATAAAAATCTTTATAAGGACCTCTGTAATGAGTTGGGGGGGGGGGGGAGGCATTACTTATGGTCTCGCCATTTTCTTAAAGCATATTTCTGCTTTTAGGGGCCAATTTTTAAGAATTAGGCGACCTTTTTTATTTTCGTGTGTGTTAGCCCTGGATATTGACGCCTTATGGCTCCCGAAAGCTTTTTCTGAAAAAACTTTTATGAGGACCTCCGTAATAAGTTGAGGGAGCATTGCTTATAGTCTCAGCATTTTTTAAGATATATTTTTGCATTTTAGGGGCCAATTTATAGAAATTAGGTGACTTTTTTTGTTTTTCGTGTGTGTCATGGATATTGACGCCTTATGGCGCCAGAAGGTTTTTCTTTAAAAAAATTATGAGGACCTCTATAATGAGTTGGGGGTCATTACGTATAGGCTCACCATTTTTAAGGCATATTTTTGCATTTAGAGGTAAATTTATAGAAATTAGGCGACTTTTCTTATTTTTCGTGTGTGTTAAACGCCCATGGATATTGACGCCTTATGACGCTCGGATGGTTTTTCTGAAAAAAAAATTATGAGGACCTCTGTAATGAGTTGGAGGAGAGGAGCATTACGTATAGTCTCGCTATTTTTTTAAAACATATTTTTGCATTTACGGACCAATTTATTGAAATTAGGGGACTTTTTTGGCTTTTTGTGTGTGTTAGCCCATATATATTGACGCCTTATGACGCCGGAAGGTTTTTCTGAAAATATTTTATGAGGAACTCTGTAATGAGTTTGTGGAGCATTACATTTAGTCTCGCCATTTTTAAGGCATATTTTTGCATTTATAGACTAATTTATAGAAATTAGGCGACTTTTTTTATTTTTCGTGTGTATTAACCCATGGATATTGATGCCTTATGGTGCCAAGAAGGTTTTTCTGAAAAAACTTTATGAGGACCTCCGTAATGAGTTGGGGGGGCATTACGTATAGTCTCATCATTTTTTAAGGCATATTTTTGCATTTAGGGTCCAATTTAGAGGATTCAGGTGACTTTTTTGGCTTTTCGTATGTGTTATAGCCCATGGATATTGACGTCTTATAGCGCTGAAAGGTTTTTCTGAAAAATAACTTTATGAGGACCTCTGTAACGAGTTGAGGGAGCATTACATATAGTCTCGCCATTTCTTAAAGCATATTTTTACATTTAGGAGCCAATTTATAGGTATTAGGTGACTTTTTTGAATTTTCGTGTGTGTTAGCCCATGGATATTGACGCCTTATGGCGTCGGAAGATTTTTCTAAAAAACTTTATGAGAACCTCTGTAATGAGTTGGGGAAGTATTTTGTATAGTCTCACCATTTTAAAGCATATTTTTGCATTTAGGGTCAATTTATAGGAATTAGACGACCTTTTTTGTTTTTCGTGTGTGTTAGCTCATGGATATTGACGCTTTATGGCGTCGAAAGATTTTTCTTAAATAACTTGATCAGGACCTCCGTAATGAGTTGAGGGAGCATTGCGTATAACCTCAACATTTTAAAGGCATATTTTTGCATTTAGGGGCCAATTTATAGGAAGTAGGTGACTTTTTTGGCTTTTCGTGTGTGTTAGCCCATGAATATTGACGTCTTATGGCGCCGGAAAGTTTTTCATAAAAAAACATTTTGAGTACTTCGGTAATGAGTTGGGGAGCATTACGTATAGCCTCGCCATTTTTAAGACATATTTTTGCATTTAGAGGCCAATTTATAGAAATTATGCTACTTTTTTTTTTTTCGTATGTGTTAGCCAATGGATATTGACGTCGGCCTTATGAGCTCTGGAGCATTACATATAGTCTCACCATTTTTAGAACATATTTTTGCATTTAGGGGACAATTTATAGGAATTTGGCGATATTTTTTGTTTTTGTATGTGTTAGCCCATGAATATTGAAGTCTTATGGCGCCGAAAGGTTTTTCTGAAAATTTTTTATGAGGACCTATGTAATGAGTTAGGGGAGCATTATGTATAGTCTCACCATTTTTAAGGCATATTTTTGTATTTAGGGGCCAATTTATAGGAATTAGGTGATTTTTTTGGTTATTCGTGTGTGACGCTCATCGATATTGTGCCTTATGGCGCTAGATGGTTTTTCTAAAAAAACTTTGTGAGGACCTCCGTAATGAGTTGGGGAAGCACTATGTATAGTCTCGCCATTTTTAAGGCATGCTTTTGCATTAAGGGGCCAATTTATAGGAATTGAGCGATTTTTTTTGTTTTTCCGTGTGTGTTAGCCCATGAATATTGACGTCTTATGGCGCAGGAATGTTTTTCTGAAAAAACTTTATGAGGACCTTCGTAATGAGTTGGGGGAGCATTACGTATAGTCTCACCATTTTAAGGCATATTTTTGCATTTAGAAGCCAATTTATATAAATTAGATGATTTTTTTTTAATTTTTCGTGTATGTTAATTAGCCTACGGATTTTGACGCCTTATGGCACCTGAAGGCTTTTTTGAAATATCTTTATGAGGACCTCCGTAATGATTTATGGAGTATTACGTATAGTCTCACCATTTTTTAAGACATATTTTTGCATTTATGGGTCAATTTATAGGAGTTATGTGATTTTTTTGATTTATCGTGTGTTAGCTCATGGATATTGACGCCTTATGACGCTGGAAGGTTTTTCTGCAAAAACTTTATGAGGACCTCCGTAATGAGTTGTGGATCATTACGTATAGTTTATCCATTTTTTAAGACGTATTTTTGCATTTAGGGGCCAATTTATAGGAATTGGGTGATTTTTTTAGTTTTTCGTTTGTGTTAACCCATAGATATTGACGCTTTATATATGGCGCCAGAAGATTTTTTAGAAAAAACTTTATGAGGGTCTCCTAATGATTTGGAGGAGCATTACGTATAGTCTAACCATTTTTAAGGTATATTTTTGCATTTTAGGGGCCAATTTATAGGAATTATGCGACTTTCTTGGTTTTTGGTGTGTGTTAACCATGGATATGGACACCTTATGGCGCCAAAATATTTTTCTGAAAAAACTTTATGAGGACCTCTGTAATGAGTTGGGGGAGCATTACTTATAGTCTCACCATTTTTTATGATATATCTTTGCATTAGGGGCCAATTTATAGGAATTAAGCAACTTTTTTTTATTTTTCGTGTGTGTTAGCCCATTATTATTGACTTCTTATGGCGCCTGAAGATTTTTCTATAAAAACTTTATGAGGACCTCCTTAATTAGTTGGGAGAGATTTATGTATAGTCTCCCCATTTTTTTTAAGAATATTAATTTAATTATTTTATATTTCCTACCTCGGAATATATTTGTATAGGTATTATTTTCTGCTATTTTCACTTGTATAAAAAATATTAGAATTTTAATTATTATTAATAAAATAATTTTTCTCATTATGCTAATTTACTTCATTATTGAACATCATTAGCTTATATACTTAATTAGTATTTCTCACTTTTTTTGTCCAAAAGATAATGTTTATGCTTTTTAAAGATTAAATTCGGATAAAATGAGAGTTTAATTATTGTTCAAAATTGAAGAGAGAATTTATTTTTAAAAGCAAAGTTGGAGGGTGATAAAAATTTTCACCCATAATTTTGACCTTATCGTTTGGTCATAGATTTCAAATGACTTGCAATTTATTTGAAATTTATAGAGTTGGATTATATTATGCGTTGCAACCTTTTTAGACAAAATGAAAGAAAGTCTGTCGCTAGCTTTCTAGCAAGTGATAGTCTAGCTTTTGGTGTCATTAACTATACAAAGATCATTTCTAGTCCATCTCTTTTCTATTTTTGAAACAAAACAAAAAATCTAGATGGAACGATATTTGAAACTTATGAAGATGAAATCGAAAAACAAGTAATAGAGGGCATTCAAATAGACCATCCACATAAGGGTTAAGGCTTTCTAACAAAAATAGATCTACATTGTTACCCTGAAAACAGCTGTAGCCATACTGGTGTCAATAGTCCAAAGACGCAAATGTTACCTGCAATGATCGCTTGCACTCGTCCAAAGACGCAAACATTACCTGCAATGATAGCTTACACTCATCCAAAGACGCAACGCTTAAAAGTTCAATTCATACACCATGGCAAACCATATGAAACAATTGGACAGACTAGAACATTCATCAGATAATCGATTAACTGAAAGGATGTTCATATAGTAGCATTGCAATGAAAATACAACAGGATGAGAATGATTTTAGCATTGCATAATGCATACCAACAAAACACATCTTATTGCACATTCAACTACTACACAAACACCAAACATCCTATCAACCACGATATGTCACTTCGTGCAATAAAATTTCTAGAAATACAAATGTCATACTTATCTACAATGGCCTATTGATAATTTGGATCTCTTCCAGGCATGTTTTGATTCTGATGAGGGTTTCCACCAGACGTATTCGGAGCATAGTTCTGACTTGGAGGGGACATATTTGGGTTCTGATAATGGTTTCCACCAGATGTATTTGAAGCATAGTTCTGGTTTGGACCTGGACCTGTTTGGTAAGGCATGCCCCCATTGTTTGGTCCACCATTGTATTGAAAATCAGTTGGACTGTTTGGTGCTCCACCATAGTTATTGGGAGGTGGACCACCATAGTTTCTGGGAGGCCCTCCACCATAGTTAGGCGGCGCACCTCCCATGTTGGGCTGCATGTTGGGTGGCCCTCCCATGCCAGGCTGGTGCATCCCGCCCATGTTGGGCTGCTGCTGCATACCTCCCATGTTAGGTTGCTGCTGCTGCATTCCACCCATGTTAGGTGGCGGCGCATTTCTCATATTGGGAGGTCCACCACCCATATTGGATCCAGGGTTCTGCATCTCTCTTCTTCTCTCAAAATTTCTGGACCTATCAAAGTTACGAGGTCGATCATTACGTCTGTTTCTCTCATTAGCTCGGGCATTGTTCCTCACCCACTCCTCGTGGTATTTCGGGTCATATGGTACAGCCTGCCCATTGATAAAAGGTTCTCCTGCAACATGCACCACAATAGTCATACAATACTGGAGTACCGGAAGAGAACATGACTATATCCAACAGGGGCAAGATAGACATGTATGGAAGTTCTTCATGCAAATGCCAAGGTTGATGATTCAAATGTGATGCAATCAGAAGACTCACAAGAGCCTGAATGCAACATAAGCTTGTAGCAAAGAAAATAACCTTCTATGAGCTAAGTTGCTCGAACTCTTCACTTTTGGTGCCGCACCCGTGTCGTGTCGACACAGGTGTAGGTGTGGGATCCGTGTCCGATTTGGTCAACTGATTTTGGGTACTTTGACCAAAATTGACGGAGAAAGTCCGGACAGTTTTAATGATTTCTATAATCAATACAAAAGCTAAGGTGAAATTGAAGAAAATGGAATACCTTTTATTTAGAAATTTCTATGCCACTCATTTTCCTTTAATCTCCTTCCAAGATTCTCCTCAAGTTCTCCACATAATATCTCATAATTTAGGTTTTATAATTCTATTTTTAGATATTTTAATTATATTTGGGCAAATCCCCGCACCCGTATCCATACATGGATCCATATCCCGAATCTTAAAAATTAGATCAAGAAGGATCCGACCTCTAGATCCGCACCTGTATCGGACACTTGCACCCGAGTTCGAGCAACTAAGTCTATGAGTACATATCAAGCTGGTCTCAGTTTTCTCATAAATTTTTCTTGTGCCATTACCCACAAAATAAATTATCATATGTATTATAAATCATACATGAATTTACTGTTCAGAATCGAGCATTTCATATTTCCACTGCATTTTTCCAATAATCCCCTTGTCTCAATTTATGTGACATTTTCTATCTTGGGACATTCCTGACATACTTCAACTAATAAGAGTCTGTTTGGATAGGCTTATTTTAAGTGTTTTTAAG